>BSBK01006289.1:0-120000 GCA_027943335.1 Chamaecyparis obtusa | reverse complement strand
GATATGATAATCCCTTAAAAACTTTTCCTATTCCCTTGTCACCTAATGACTTCCGTTGTGTAAGGGATGAAGGCACACCATCACATGCTTTATGATCCCTTAAGAGTCATTGGGTGACTCCCCCAAGCGAGCTTATGAACCCAAAGCTTCACGTTGAAGAAATTGTTGTTGTGTTTTTGCCCGATAATTTTGGGCATTACTATTTTTAGGTTGGTTTTGTTGTTGGGTTCTGCTGGCAGGCTAGTTTTTTCTCCCTTCTCTTTTTGGTGTGTTTAATGTCTTATCTTTTGTAACTGCCTTGTAAGGAGTTTCAAGTCTCCCCAGCATATATGTCTAGATATAAATACATGTGCATGCATATTTATAGATAGGTATAGAAATGGGTGATAGTAATGAATCAATTTTTTCCAATTTTTTCTAATTCTATTTTTGTACCATGCAAATGAGTATATAATATTTTTCCATTCATGCAGAATCTTCATTCCAACTACTGATATTTTCTTTTCCTCTGCTCTTCCTATTATAGAATTTGGTAAACAATGTGGTAAAGCTACAAGTGAGAATTTGGTTCACAACTATATTTTTGTTTTTATCTTCCATTTGTATTATAATATACTTAATTTTTTTTATGGATGCTCTATTTTCAAACATTGGATTTGTGAATGTAGACTTGTTTGATTTTAAAGACTTTTCTAAAAATATATGGAGATTGAGATGATTTCTTGATGTTTAAAATCATTTTGATTTTTCATATAAAAAATCTTTTAATCAAATCATAAAATAGAAACTGCAATAAGAAGTGATAATATTTTCTCTACTCTTAATGGAATCCCCTGCACACATAATATTAAGTTTTTCCTTATTGGAAATTGTTGAATTTGGTCAAATTTAACTACCATGGGCTTATCATGTTGCCTCATGGATGTTTTACTTCAACCCAAATTGCACTCTCAACATTTGTACATATAAGTATGTAACATTTCTACTATGGAAGACCCAAAATTAGATGTAATAGTCCAACCAATTTAGAGTCTAAAAATTTTTACATGTTAGACACAACATTTGTACATACCTATATTTGATTACATATTTAAATAATATCATAAAATCATGTCCATATTTTTCTTTTTACACATGTAACCTATTCGTTGGGTTTCACTTAGTGTGTTGAGACTTGGAAAATCTCTATGAGTTTTGTCGATCTAATTTAGAATACACCTATCATGGTATGTTTATTTTAAAACTAAAATTATTATGTGTTAGTGGTAGTGTTAGTGAATAGTTTTTACTTTTCCAAAAAAACTTTAATAGATTCTCATAAAAATAGGAAAACAAATTACATCACTAATAATAGAGTTTCTATAATAGCAAACTCTCTGCAATTTTTCAAGGTCTAGCTACCTTGCTAGAAAATATTCAATCTGATTTTATTTTTCAAAATAATATAAATGATGGGTATTTTTAACTAGAAAATACTAAGGAAAAACATTTACTTCATCACTATGAATAGAATGTGCAATCTAAAAAACAATTCAAATCTGATAATAATGACTATCTAATTTGAATATTATTCTAATGAGCCCTCGTCAAATAGTCAATTAGGCATTTTCAAGGCAGAGAGATCACATCATATATAAGAGTGCAATACATAGCCAGATTGAGACTCCTGAAGGGGGAGGAAACATTAAATCAAAGTCTTCATCTAAATCAAGGTTATTATGGAGCTGGGAAGCAACAACCGACATAGCCTATGCAGCCATAGCATCAGCATGCCCTTCAGTCAATTTACAAAACTTTAGCGTATTATCAGAAAACATCAATTTCTTGACTATTGAATCGATTAATAGCAAGGCCAAGGGCTTAGAGTTTGAGTGTAAAATTGGAATTGAAGCTACCTGAACCACTGCTTGAGAAAAATCCACCCCCTTAAACAAACACATAATGGTAGGGAAAAACAACCGTAGCATGCTAACAAAAGAGTCAACACAAGAAGAAGAGATAGGTGGTAGAGGAATTTGATTCGCACATATAACTTTCAATGCATGAAATGACAAAGGTTGAGAGTACACTTTTACAGCCTTATTAAGAAGATGTGTCTCTTCAGAAGAGCTCTTAGGAGCCAACATATCTTCTTATGATTGAGGGATATCCTTATCATGAGAAATTGAAAACAATTTGGATGGAGAGGAGACCATTCCATTTTTAAACTAAGGGTTATCCTTGATGGGAGAAACCATAGAACATTTAGAGGGGAAGGTAGTATGATTCTAATTGTGTTTAAATACCATTCAACCTTTCCCTCCAAATGTTCTATGGTTTCTCACATCAAGGATAACCCTCACCATAAAAATGGAATGGTCGCATCTCCATCCAAATGTTTTTTAGTTTCTCATGATAAGGATATCCCTCAATCACAAGAATATGTGTTGGCTCCTAAGAGCACTTCTGAAGAAATGCATCTTCTTAATAAGGTATAAAAAGTGCACTCTTAACCTTTTCCATTTCATGCATTGCAAGTTATATGTGCGAATCAAATTCCTCTATCACCTATCTCTTCTTCTTTTGTTGACTCTTTTGTGAGCATGCTACAGTTGTTTTTGTCTGCCATTATCTCTTTCTTTAAGGCGGTGGATTTTTCTCAGGTAGTGGTTTAGACAAGTTCAATTCCAATTTCGCACTCAACCACTAAGCCCTTGGCCTTACCATTAATGGATTCAATAGTCAAGAAATTGATATTTTCTTATAATCCCCTTAACTTTCGTAAACCGATTGAAGAGTATGCTAATATTATGGCTACAAAGGTTATGTCAGTTGTTGCTTCCTAGTTTCATAATAACCTTGATTTAGATTAAGAGTTTGATTTAATATCTCCTCGCCCCCTTCACGAAAC
Organism: Chamaecyparis obtusa; assembly: GCA_027943335.1. NCBI lineage: Eukaryota > Viridiplantae > Streptophyta > Pinopsida > Cupressales > Cupressaceae > Chamaecyparis > Chamaecyparis obtusa. Next base: position 117,110 of record BSBK01006289.1, on the reverse strand, counting down.
TCAATTTGGCCCTTTATTGCACTCTCATAATGATGTGATCTCTTCGCCTTCAAAATGCCTAAATGACTGCTTGACTAGGGCTTAGGATAAATGTTTATCCTTGTAATAAGGATATTGATCTTCATTTCGGATTCACACATCTTGATGATCAGAATGATATTAAGATGAAACAAGTGTCCAAATTGTCTATTGTTCAAACCCCAAAGTGTTCTAAATCAAAAGTGGTAACTCCTAAAACTAGAGGCAGGAAATCTAAAGAAATTAAGGCATTGGAGGAAATAGAGGCTGGTGTCCAGTCAACCTTGGATGGAAATTTTTCCACCTCAAGGAGAATCTTGACAAGGAGAACTAAGTTTTCTCCTTGTTTGCAATAAGGATCCACTCTTGGAATATCAGAGGCATTAATGCCTCTGACAAAAGACATAGAATCGAGCAGAGGCTTGATTCTTCTCAAACTGATGTTGTCCTTCTACAAGAAACCAAATTGTGTCCTATCAATTTTAATGTATCTATGGGTAAAATGATTCCTTTGCAAAATTACCATGTTCTTACAAATGATGCATCAGGGGGCTTGGCCATTCAATGGAATTCAAAGAAAGTTTCAGTGTTCTCTCTTCAAATAGGTTCTAACTAGAAATTAGTTAGCGCTAATCATTTTAATCTCTCCTTTATAATCAATGTTTATGGGCCCACCTCTAAATTATATAAGTTGCATCTTTGGCAGTCTTTAACAAATACTATTCAACAGTTCCCAAACATGAAATTTTTTGTTAGTAGGAGATTTTAATGCTACCTTGGGACCTAATGATAAGAAAGGGGGTATTGCCCCTCCTTCTTGTACAATATTATATTTCAAAAAATTTATCCAAGACAATGGATTTTATGAGATTTTTCCCCATAATGGGTCCTATAGTTGGACCAATCATAGATCTGGAATTTTACAAATTGTTGTTAGATTGGATAGATTTTTTAGCTCTTAACTTTGGAAGTTGGAGAAATTTTATTTGTCTCTAGATATCATGTCTTTTTCAGATTCAGGTCATTTTCCCATTAAACTCTTGATTGAGTCCTATAATATTGCTATGCCCACCTCTTTTAAATCTTTCTTTAAGTTTCAATTAGTTTGGTTTAGACACCCACTTTTTGATTCTCTTCTAATACAATGGTGGTTTTCTTCTCCTCAGGAGGATGGATCAATGATGTTTCAATTCTTTAAAAAATATGCAATATGTCAAAAATTTGATTAAGACTTGGAATGTTAATGTTTTTAAAAACATTTTTGATCAAAAATCAAAATTGGAAAAGAACTTATTTGAAATTAATCAATATATTATGTCCAATGGTTTAGATCCTCAATCCTATGAGAAACAAAAACTCCTTCAGGAGGAGTGGGATGAACTATGTGCTAGGGAAGAAGAATAGTGGAGACAAAAGTCTCGTGAGCTATGGTTGTAGCTTGGTGACCAGAATACTAAGTTTTTTCATGCTTCATCCAAACATAAGAAAGCAATTAAGAAAGCTATGATTACACTACTAAGTGATTCTTCCATGATGATAAATAAGAAAGGTGAGATGGCATCATCCTACCTCAAGCCTCTGCAAGTGCTATAGAACCCTTCCCTTTTGGTGTTCCATTGACTAATATTGAGTTTTTGACTAATATTGAGTTTTTGAGTGACGATATACATGCAAATACCAAATTAATCCATGGTTTGGAAAATGAAAAGGCCTCTAGGCATTTACACAAGAAACACCAGTCTACCTTGTCATAGGCCTTTTTGAGGTCGAGCTTGATGAGCATACTAGGGTTATCTTTCTTTTTAGTGGAGTGAATGGCTTCTTGGACTATAATGACAAAGTCAAAAAAAGATCTAGTCAGGAGGAAGCTAGTATGTTACTTGCTTATCAAGAGGAGAAGAAACCATTGCAGTCTTTTAGCCAAGGTCTTCATTAGTAATTTATAAATTGTATTACACAATGCTTTTGGTCTGAATTCATTAAAGCTTTGTGCCTTATCTTTTTGGGGAATTAATGCTAAGAAGGTATTATTAATCTCTTTGAGGAAATTTTTTGAATTTCTAATGCCTTCTAGGGCGTTAGTAATTTCTTAGCCCACAAAGGCCGAACATTTTCTAAAGAAGCCTGTAGGGAATCTATTTGGGGCATAAGATATAACAGGGCTCATTTGCATTAAAGTTGTTTCAACTTCTTCTCTGGTAAATTTAAGCCATTAAGTCCTTGTTGTACTCCCTAGATAATGCCTTGGAGATATGATTAAGGATATCTTCATGTTTCTTACTATAAGAACTAGCAATATTAAATTAAATATTGTTCTTACCAATATTTTAAATAGTTTTCGTAAAATCATAATTAATTTAAATTTTGAATAATTAATTTATTTTAATCATTAAATAGATGAAAATAAAATTTAAAACATGATTTAATAGAATATCATGTACAATCCCTAAGAAAATATAAAATAAATTATATAATAATAATAGATCTATCATATTAAATATAATTTATTAAAATAAAATTATTAGTAACTATCTTAAAATAACGCCCTAACGAAACTATAAATAATTAATAATTTACAAACAAAATTATTACCATCCTCTAAACAGCAAGTATTTATTACAAATCAATAGCTACGTATAAATGTACATAGAATATAATGATAATTATTTTGAATGTAATGTCGCTTGACTTCAATCAAAAGTTACAGAATTATATCGAGTTTTACACCCTTTCCACAACAAGCATCTATTATCAAAGAAGATAAATGGAGATGGACAATAGAGTCGTGGAGAAGGTTCTAAACTATTTCGGAGATGTCGACCGAACGTATCAGAAATTTAGCCGAGGTTGGCTCGGCATGATTTCTGGAATGTGCATTTGTGTTTTGTTTTCAACAATACAAAGGGCCTACCAAATTATATATGGTGCAATTACCGAAGAAGGTGAGCAGCTAGTGCTACTAAATCCTTTAACTCGTCACAATAATAGCGGAAATAATTCTAATCTGCAATTGGACAAAACAAAGGAGGATAATAATAATAATACTGATCTTGATCGTGACGCATTGGAAGAGATTTTGTGAAGGCTTCCTATACCATCATTGACAAGGGCAAAGAGCGTTTGTAAATTTTGGAATGCGACAATATCGGTCACGCATTTCAATGTCACTCAACAGAGCGACCATGGAATTGCTTTTTTCTGTGCCGCTCTCAATCAGTGGTTTCCAATGCCTTTACCGTGGAATGAAAAAATATGGGAAAGCGACAAGAGCTATGGGAAAGCGACAGTGGTTTTGAACTTCTCTCTGCAAGCTTTCCCTCTGTGCTGCAGCGGATGGACTATTTTTGTTTCATGATTTTTATGGTAAGCCTGTGATATTTAATCTTTTCACCATACAGCACAGATTCTTGCCTCCTGTTGAAGAGCCTTTATACAGAAATGGTATTGAGCTGATTGTCTAGGTTGATCACTTCGAAATTATTATAAACCTCTATAGGAAATTGCAGATTAGAGCAGAGAAGTGGGGAATCTAGAAAGATATGCGGTGCTTTCCCTTTTATCAATCACACTTTGGTGGGGATATGCGAATTAGATTTAAGAGCAGCAAACAGTGAAAAATGGTCTCTCATTTCTGTTACTCCGCCAGATTTGTTGGAAGACACAGTCAAGTCATCACATGGAACAGATTTCATGGTTGCCGCTTCATCAGATATAATTTGGCTTAGTATTAAAGGAAACATGAATCTGCTGACCTTTAATTTGGGGTCCATGGAATAGAGTGTGTTGCTAGGCTGCACTAGTGCTGAAGATCGGGCGGATTGAACTCCAAGAAGAGGTATCTGTACACTCTTTCGAATTTCTCCATCTTTGAATTTGTCCACAAATCCACCAGAGCCTCTTGAATAAATAGGATATAATTGTGAAATTAAATTGAAGGATATTAGTTTGAGAGGGACCTCTAGAGAGTTTATCTACTTAACCTGTAAATTAGAGAGATAAGATTTCATCTTTCCAATAAGTTAGTAATTTAAAATCGTTCATTATAAAGAAAAAGATTCTTAAAATTTTATAGAGTTTAATGATTATGATTATTATTTATACACAATTTTTTTTGAAAAGTTTTATCAATAAATTAAAATCTCTTATATATCTAGATAGTTGTAATATAATATGTAAGAACTAGATAAAATCCAATTTAGCTATAAATAGGGTGGATGTTGGCAAAGGTTAATGAATTTGTCTTCACACCCACCAATTGCATTGTTTTTATAAATTTTAAGACTTCTTCAACAATTTCAATTTGTATAGAGTTTAAGATTAATTTAATGTTCTTTTAAGAAAACCATTAAAAATTAGTGCAAATACAATTTTGGAACTTCATCTTTTTCACTCAACAATTGTTTTTTAAATATTATCTCACAAAGAGGTTTACTATATGATCTGATTTCTATATTATTAACTCTAAAAGTGTAATAATACAATTTTCCCAATTGTGCCATATTATATTTATCACGTATGCACCTAATTTCATATTACTCTTAAAAAGTATGGTCATTGAAAATGTCTAATAATAATTAGCAAGAGATTAAAGTGAACCGTGAAAGTCATCTTCTCTTTGATGCTTGAGTAAATTTTGTGCTATTTTTGTAAATTATTTTCTTAAGAGAGACTGGCTTGAAGACTCAAGACCCCTTAAGTGGGTTGGTGAATCTAGTGGACATCCATACTTTTGAAGATGCACATAGAGCACTTATCTAGCTTGTTAGAGCTTTTCTATTCTACAAAGAATTTTTATTCAAAAAAAATGATTGGAAAAGGGTGATATAACATCAAATTTTCTATGAATATTTCATGAATTTTAACAAAGTGAAAAGGGGTTGAGGAGAAGAGAAGATTTCAAGCGGGGAAGAAATATAGAAAATAGATTTTTTATGGCCCAAGGAGGCTATGGTGCTAGCAGAAGCAATTACTCTAGGATTACTCAAGGAAAATCACTCTTATGGGAGTCTAAAGAATTATGGTATCATGGAGTTCAAAACCCTAAAATATGAGAGAATACAAAGATCCATAGTGGATATGGTAGAACAATAAGAATCCAAACATCGTTTGCTAGAAATAGACCAATCTTACCAACAATACACTCAGAGATTCGAAAAGCTCTGGCCACCAATGTATTCGTAGATCATTAAAATTAGCAATCATTGAGATATTAATTTCTCCCTGAAATGAAAAGTAAAAATAAAAATATTAAATTAGAGGATTCTAGAATATTAGAATATTATAAGGGTTCCAGCTGTATTAGGGATAGATAAAATTTATAATATTATATTTTTGTGATAGTCCCTATGTCATAAGTTTCTATAAATTGTACTTTAGAACATTGTAGAAACATGTTGGCCTATTCTAAAGACCTCTATATAAGAGTGCAGATGTAATTACTTGAAAGTGTGGAGAATCGATTTGATTTGGTGGAGCAACACATTTAAAACATCTGTGTTTATTCACGATCCAATGACTTTTTGTTTCAATAATGTGTTGGTGATCCGATCGGTCCACCCTTATCATAGGTGTATCAAAGCAAATCAATTCAGGGAGAATTGGGTTTCAAAGCAGTTATGTGGAGACAGCTGGAGCATTCATAGATCATAGATTTTGGTGCAGATCTTGTTAAGTAAAGTATGCAGAGTGCAAAGAAATTGCAAAATTAAAAAATGACCAGATCATAGTTGTACAAGTTGTTGAGTTTGATCAAAGTCTTTCTATACAAAGTCCTGCATATTTGTAAGGCCGAGACCATGTATACCATCAACTACCATATCTCATCATCTCATACATAATGTGATAAACGACTGATTTAATGGATGGACAATTTCAGAAATATTAATTTTAAAAAAAATTGACCACATTTAAAGGGGATTCAAATACGGCATGTAGCATATTTTTCTTTTTTCTTAAGGTTTTCGATGGCCGATTTGAGGCTCGCTATTTCTAACATTCTTTGAAACAGTCGGATTCAGGGAGATTTGATTTGAGAGTGACCATACCTGAATGAGCCACTGAAGCGTATAATTTAGAATAGTTTATTTGCTCTCCAAGACTTATACTTGACCATTGCTGGGAAAGTATTATATCCTTCGTCAAGCCATTTCTGGATGGTGGATGCCGGTGCACAGACTCAGATTTAGATGGTAGATTTTTTATTGTGGAATAACTTTCCTACAAAGTTGGGAAAAGGTCTCCACTTACTTCTCCCATTGTTTCTTTTCATTTTATCTATGTTTTACTAACATTGTGGTGTCCACGGCTTCTCCTGGTGCGGAGAAAGTGAATGCTTCTGGCAATTCTCAGAACATTCATTTCATTAAAACTGTGGATATGTAGGAACGGAATGTTCAACTGCTTAAGGAAGACATGGACGATAAAATAGATCCCCCCTTTGGGGTTCTCCAAACTGGTAAGGTTGCTTCCATGTATTCTTTTCGATTACTGAAATGGGTTTTCCAGGAAATCAATAATTTAAATTTAAAGTATCGCTCCATTTCTGCTAAGGTGGATTCCCTGCAGGATAAGCTAGAGTCTGGTTTGAAAACTGTGGATGGCAACATGAACATTGATGGGGATAAAAAAGTGTAGGAAATAAAAGCTATAATGGAAACGATGGAGAATGCCATGAAAAAATACATGCATGAGAACAATAAGTTTATGGGTTTGGCCATGGACTGTTTTATGACCATTAAAGCTAAGCTGGATGCTGGCTCCCCGAGCAAGAAACTTGATGAGAATACAGAGGTCTTGGAAGAGGAAGGCCGTGGAAAATGTACCAAATGTACCAAATCTGGGAAAAGGAGAAAGATTCAAGAGAGAATCCATGAACTCTCTGACTTCAACGCTGCAATAAAGAAGATATCTGAGGTGAAGTAGGAAGCTGACGAAACTCACAAGGACTTTGCCTAGGGCCCTGGGTCCTTGGTGCTGGCCTTCTGTTAGTTTTTTGTTAGTTTTTATGCTGGTTTTGGTTATGGCAGACTGGTCCTCAGTCCTGTCTCTTTTTAGTTTCTTTTAACATGAAAATTTTATTCTAGCTTGTACGGGGTTTGAGGTCCCCTTTAAAACTATTTTTTCCTACAATCAAAAACATTGTGCTATCCAAATTGTAGGAGGCTTCCATAAAAATCATGTCGTTCCTATTCGTTGATGAGTTATATGGCCTCTTCATTGATAAGATAAGAAAACAGGCTCAATCTTCATAGATAAGATGAGAAAATAGGCTCAAAGTGATTAGGCAGAAGAGGGGATTTGTTCAGCATTTTATATTATCTATAGTGTATTATTTGCAGGTTTCATGTTGGTTGTGCTTTCTACAAAAAATTTGTAGAGGCAAAGGATTAAAATTGCTCAATATTGTTTGGTGTAAAGAATGTATTTAATGCCTTTTTTTCCCCATATTTCATATGGATGTTTCGGCATTTATAATGGGATTTCTTTGTTTCTGCTTCTATTGTAGTGTCCAATCACTCCTCTTCATGTTGTAGTACCAATCTCATAGTCTTTAATGTTAAGCATTGGAACTTTCTTTCAATGTCACTCTGGAATAATTGCCAACAATATATGTGCCTTAAATGATAGAGATATTAAAATTTTTACTATTATTACTATTATTCCAAACTTATTATTTTAAATTATATTTTTCAACATTATTTTTTATGTTTTTATTTTTAATTTTTTGTTTCATCATTATTATTATCTAGGTTTTTTTAATTATTTCTTATTTCATTTTAATTATGGATTTTATTATAACTTTTTAAAATATTAGTATTCCATGTTATAATTGGAATGTTAAATGTACATAATTTTTTACTATTATAATTATATACATTATTTGTTACAAAAAGATGAATATCAAAATCAATTCTTGTCATTGATACTTTCCAAATAATAATTATGAGATATACATTTCTAATTTTTTTAAAATTACAAATCTTAAACATTCTAAAAATGATTGATATGTTCTAAAAATGTATGTATATATCCTTTTTCTATGTACATTCTATGTATTTTTTCAGTTTTTAAAAATGTAATAAAAAGTTTGGAGTATTCTTAATTAGTTAATGATAAGAATCTTGTGGATTGACATTCAAGTAAATAACATGAAAGATATCATTCCTTTATTGTTTTAAATTTAATATTATTTTATTTATGTAAATGTACTATCAAAATATCAAGAATTGTGATAGTATTAATTTATTAAATGATTTGTGTAGTCATCTTCTATCCTAGTTCAACTTAGACCTCCTATGTTATGCTTCCTCATGTTAATAAATGAGATATTTTTCATTCATTTTCAAGAATCATATTTATAACAATATAAACTTAATGTATAATAATATTAATAGCAAAGGTAAATTTTAAGAAACTATTAAATATTAGCATAGTAACATAAGAAAACCTACAAAAAATGTGTAAAAAATCCTTTCAATAGGAGGGAAGAGCAGGAGGAGTCTCATGTCTCTGAATCTTTAGAGACTAAAGACCAGAAGGAGTCAGACAGTACTCCTGAGACTGAACGGAAGCCCAAAAAATGGAGGATGTTGGAGAACTAGGTCAAGCTGGAGGTTGACTTAGGTGGCTTGGGTCGATGAAGGTCTCAAAGAATTGGGAAGGAGCAGTGTAAAACCAGAATGTTAGAATCGGTCTCTAGAGAGTAGTCCCTATCTGAAAAAGATTCAAATTCAACTGATTCCATTAAAGGCTTTTCTGATGATCACATAAGTCCTATTAGGATTGGTAACACCCCCCTTCCCAACCCTCAACAAATAATGGAGACACCCCACCCTACCCTACCTCTGACTTTACCCCATGATCACCAGAACAAGCCCCCCACTACTGAGCACAAACTCGGGGTTCTGGCTGGCAAAGATAGGCTTAAAGGCACCCTCAAGCTGAGGTTTTTTGATTTGGACAAAGAGATTACTAACATCAAGAAGGACTTGAGGAACTGAAGCATCACTGTATGATGACTAACAAGTTTGCGCTGAAGGTCATGCATGCTTCGGCTATGACCCTCTGCACTGTACAAGAAAAACTAGCGGGCAACAGTCTAGAGGTGGATGAGGACAATAAGGATCTCTTCCTGTTCTTGTAGGAGGAGTGGGCCAAGACCCTGATGTCAAAACATCTGGGTGGAAAGAACTAGTTGATGGTGCTCATGAGGTTTTTACTTTTTTCTGGGCATGGCCCTCAGTTCTCCTATTTTGATTCCGATTTTAGGTTTATTCTCCCTAGTCCTTGGTATAGCCCTGTGTGGCTTATTATTGTTATTTTAAGTGCTACTATTCACTTTAGATACTCTGGTTTAATCTTTTTGAAAAGTATTGTGGTGTTTGTTTTTGATAGAGGTAGATTAGACTGGGTATTTTCTGCTGTTAAACTGCTTTTAAAATGCTTATGACTAGTGCCATTAACATGTTGTTAATGCTCCTCTAGTTCCTTTGTTCCTCAGGCCAGCACACTCTTGCTTCTTTTTATTTGTCAAAAACATAAGAAATGGGGGATCAAAGATGATCCTATTTCTAATACCACACTCATAAGGAAGATGACCCACTAGGCTCAATTGTATTTGAGCATTCAGGAGTGATTGCAATGGTCCTTAACTGTAATTGAGGGTTGATAAGGTAAATGTGATTGGATAATATAAGATTGAAGGCAAGATAGGAGGATACAGTGAGCTTCAAGATGCAAAAGTTGATAGAAAGAAAATAACCTAATTCTATAACCAGAAACATAACTTAAAGATTGTAAATGGCCTATAAATCCAATTTGAATCACCTCCTTATTTTCTATTATACACTTGTGTAACTATTTGTATAAATTCATTGAAACCTCATAAGAAAAAATTTAGATTTTTGGACACCTACTTAAAAAGTACAATTGACAAAGGGTTAAATTTTATCATAACAGTTACATCAAATTAGCTTAATGTTTATTGAACTTTGAACTTAATTCAATAATCCCATTTGAGGGACCTTTATCAAAATAGAGAACACAATAAACAAATTAGTTTTTTTTGCCACCTACTTAAAAATAATGGCTCAATAAAATAGTCAATAATTACCATCATTGTAAAAATAAGGCAAAATGAAAAAATTATATATCATTTCATAGAGGAAATAGAGAATGAGGTTCAAAAAATAGATTAATACATTTCATATTCCCCTCTATGGAGTCCTCCTCAACAAGATATAGTGCTTTCTACAATAATGATTCTCCTTTCCTTCCAATGCTATGAACTCCACTTTGAAATGATAGTGAGAAGAGATGCCTCCACAAGTGTGTTAAAATAGAGTACAAGTCTCTTCTCTTATAGTATCCCTAAAACAATCTACTCTAATAGCTGTTGTTTGGACTAGCGGAGCAATATAGTAGAAAATAGAATAGAGAGATATATTTATGGATATCTTTATATATATTCACAGATATCAGATTACATTAATGTCTCACCAAAGAGTTGTCATTTCTCTCAACATTGATATAAAATAGAGAGTTTTTCTTCTTGTCAAAACATAGTATTTTTTTAGTTTTTAAAATAGACTCCTTAGATATGATGAAGTTTCTAGGATACTCTAAATTCAGTCATCTCGATGGATCAATGAAGAAACTTGAAATGATACAAGAAAATTGAAATAATAATAGTGATTGGAGTAGGTGAATGAAAAAGGTGGGGGATATTAAATGCACACAACTGGAGGTCCAAGTCACTCCACATATGCTAACACAAATTTTGAATATATGTGGTTATGCCCAATGTTTTTATTTATTTATGAAAATTCTAATGGAATTATGCTTTTCTTGTTATAATTGACACCATTTAGAGTTACACATCTTGCTTTCAAACCTTGCATGTTTTTTTTATGTTTGTTGTCTCTTTGATCTATCAGTTCAAATATTGGTGGATGTGGTGTATCAAAATTTGAAGCTACATAGGCACATCTCATGTTTTTTATCTAACTATGAGAAGGTGAAATATCTCAAGTTAGGGATATTGTGTTCTTTTATTTAATTTAACTTCATAGGATACTGAAGATTAAATTTTATGTTTGAAAACAATTTTAATGCAAATTTAATATGCTAAATAGTTTACAATACAAATGGAACTTAGACTCAATTTAGTTTACTAGTCTTTGGGGAAAATTAACGACAATATGATTACTAGAAAATGTGATAAATCTACAGCCAATGGTGCTGAAGGAGCCACCTCACAGTTAGAAACCCTGGTCGCTAAGGGAGATATCTCAAACTTAAAGAAATAGGTGTGTAGAAGTTGACTGACCAAAAAATTGGTGAGGAGCTTCCTATGAGTGGTTTAAGGGTTTTTGTCTACTAGTTAGATGTGAAAATTAGGGGGTTTCCATCCTTCAATATCCATTGATATATGTGTAGGATGTCCAATTTATTTGAGTTGAATTAATAGACAAATAAGCATTCCTTCCCTTGACCCCTAATTTTATTAAATGTTTTTTCGTCATTCCTATCTCCTCCCTCCAAAATACAAATACATATTATCCTTGGATCGCAACATTATCTTTAAATAATCATCTTCTCACATAAAATCTACCTCATAATCTAGGTAGCAGAATCAAATACTTACACATTACTAATGCTATTTTTCCTAAGTCCATGATAAGTGAAAATATTTCTTATGGGTTGATTCATAATTTTTATATAGATAACTTGGGTCAAATCATGCATTTAGCCTCAAAGAAACATAGATTTTCTTAGTCTTAAGTATTTATTTAGGTTTGTGACAATGTGAAGGGGGCTATCCTTATTTTTCCTATACTTTTTTTTCACTAATACTCCAATGTTACAAACTTTCAATTTACCTTTGAAACTATGCAGACTCACCCTAAGTGTTGGGATAGATCTAAGGTCGATGAAAAATGTGGTTAAATCCTAGTGTACATGATCCCATTTTGAGCCCATTATATGGTCCTTACATTGATCTTTAGGGTAATGAGTTGTCTTGATCTTATATGTTTTTCATTTTTATTATAATTTTACTTTAGTCTAGTGGTACAAATATTACTTCAAAGGTCTGATTGATTTTGTGAGGTTGTTGGGCTTAGGTAGTGTTTTGAATTAGCTCTGACAGTTTCAAAGAAGCCTTCTTTTCCTATCATGATTAATGTTGATGAATGGATATCACATTTAGTTTTGAAGGCCTATAGGCTTACTTAAGTTTCAATTGCCTCAGGCAATTTTAGGTAAAGTGCATGTTTTTTGTCATAAGTGTTGCAACTTCAAGCCTTAAGACACAAACCTTTATATGAACCTTATATTGATCTTTATTATGTTTCATCTTACACTGTATTTTTTCTATAAATAAAATTAGAAAATCTAAAGAGGATAGATAGTTTCATTGAAATTTTGTAGTATGAATGCATCATACAAGCCTTGCATTGAGTATTGAAGCTAATTTGATCTACCCCAAGTTTTAATCTAGCTAAGTATGTAGGAAAACTTCTTTATTTTCTTAGGAAAGGTATACAAAGTAAATTAGACATGGTATGACTTTTGAAAATGCTCAAGGTGAAGACCCCATCACCCAAACTTAAAGGTATACAAAGTAAATTAGAAATGGTATGACCTTTGAAAATTCTCAATGTGAAGACTCCATCACCCAAGCTTTAAAAAAAATAAAGTAACAAACCTAAAAAAGAAAATAACAAACTTAGAAATACTATAGAAAATGAAACTTTATAATTTTTTATATTTTTTCAAATTAGTGTGTAAGATATCATAGAATTATATCCATATGTAACTTGTCAAAAAACTTGGAAAGATCCTAGATTGTGGTTGTCTTTGAGATTCATGGCACCATAGGTCTCCATCATTGGAAAGAAACACTTTACTCTAACAATTTGACATTCCTTTCCCACTCATGTTTAGATTATGATTTGTACCTTATTTTTCTGTGAACACCATCATAGTACTCCAATAACTATAGGTTATAAATTGAAAAAAACTTCTCATGCTAATTAACAATGGTTAATGCAGTGGGTAAACATGCTCGAGACTTCACCATAATTATTGACGCTTACACTTATTATGTTGTTGAGGTATTCTTTGAGTTGCATTCTATTCATTATCTTCCCTTTGTTTTTTCTATAAGTTCTTTTAATAAATAACTCTTATTTTGATCAAATAATCATATTCATTTTCATTTATATATAATTTAAACATAAGAAATTAAAATATCCTCTTTATTTCATTTGAAAAAGGTAAAACAATCTTTTGCTATTAATCCTTGCACTTATTGACTTGGATTTGAACTGGTATAGTTCTCATCAGCTTAACTCAAACTTCTATGCAGAATGTCACCCATTCATTCTTCTTACCAACTGCAGCTGTTGAGAATTTTATTTTTTAAAATTAAAAGAGGTTAAAATTTATTCGAACTAGAAGAAATACAGAGCAACTGCATTAAACCGCATAATCAAGATCCAGCAAATGATCAAATTGTTGAGATAAACTTAGAAATATTTTTTTCCAATTGTTAACCAAAGGACACAATCATTCATACGTCTCTCAAATTAAACCATTAATAAATAAGTATACTATAGATCCTGTTTCCCCCCTAAAAATTATAAATGGCAGTAATTCTCCAGCGTCCCATCTCTAGATCGCAGAGAACTAAAAAAATAAAGTAAAACAAGTCGTAGTTGAAGAAAGTGTTGTTACAAATAATAATAAAATAAAATCATTCTGATATCTATTAGAGTTGTTCTCAAAGCAGGCTATCACTGAAGATTGGATACTTGCACAGGAACAATTAACGCTTCCAAATTTATTCATATTTCTACATGTTCATGAAATTATTGTCTCGTAAAAATAGAATGAGAGTTTGTATTATGTCTTATCTTTTGGTCTTATCAACACGTGATATTAGAAACATTTCTTTTCTTTTTATATTATGACTTTTTGTCATGTAAAATAGAATGAAAACCTCTCTAGTTTTATTCTATAATATAATATAGTGAGGAAATTTATAATAGAATTATTTTGATATATATATATATATATATAAACTAGTTATTCAAAGTGATAAGTGAAATATTTTTATTTTATAATTAGTTTTGCTTCAATTTTTAAATGATTATAAATATATTTTTATTTTATAAGTAGAATTGTTTCATTTTAAATAGGATGAAGAACTATTTTATAAAATGGATAAGAAATAATATTAAAACTAAATTATGTCATTTTTTATTTTTATATTTATATTTTCTTAACTATTCTATCTATTTTTATCTAATCAAATAATTTTGAGTGTCAATAGAAGTGTAATTTAGTAATATGATATTCGGCTTGAATCAATAGTTTAAAAGGATAACACTAAGAAATATGACAGCTAAAATAGAGAATTAAATATTATGACATTTAATAATTAGAAATTTGGTAATTCACCATATTAAACTAACTATATATTTATAAATTGAACAAATTTGAGAGTAAAAGACACCTTACCTTCTACACCACCATGAAAAGTAGTTGCAATGAAATACCTTCTACACCACCATGTCGTTTAAACACTCCTTATAATAAATGCCCTTTTACACTTGTCCTGCAAAACCGTGATGTCTTATATATGAAAAGAAATCTCCGGTCATATCTACGGTGGATATTTTATTACCGATAAGATCCAAGTCGGTAGCAGATGGAGGCATAAAAAACTATGCACACCAAAGAATAGCTTGAGATGACCCCTTATCAGTTCCCCACAGCCTTCACCCAACCACCTTTGAAATCTGTGTAAAACTACACGGAGTCTCCAAGCTATACCACACTCTAGACTAGTCTGGACGAGCTATTTATCGAGTGCATTGTGGAGGTATTCTTCCTACAAATTGTTACAAAGGGAAAAATTAGGGCTTTTCATTATTTAAAATTTCAATTTCTTCCTCACAAAATGTGTTGTTTTTAGTCATGGATATTTGATTTCTTCATTTTTGGCTTTTTCTCAGAATCCACTCTGCATGATATTATAGTTTCAATTTTCTTTGAAATGGGGTGCTTAGAAGTTGTTAAACGTTATGGGCTTATAGATGAGAAGCATGCTATTGTGCCCAAAAGTATTTTTTCTCTGCTTCCACAGTTTGTCACAATGGGCATTGGACAATCCTTTATAGGATCAGTAGAAAAACTAGATTTTTTTATGGCAAACCCCCTCTGAATATTTAGAGTTTAGGTAGTGTATTATATGTAGCTTTTGTGGGAATTTGCACCTTTGTGAAAAGTTCTCTCTTCAAGTTATGAGAAGCGTTACTGAGCATGTCGGCCATGGAAGATGGAATGGTTGTGGTTCATGTTCGAATCGCATCGCTGGTGTTTAAACCCAGGAATGGTTGCGCTAAGTAGCTATAGCCAAATTCCTTGTTGTTCCTTTGCCATTTTTATACCAAATTAAATATTCAGGTTACAATTAGGGACAATTTGAGACATGCACAACGTATTGAATATAGACCAGGCTGCATAACCTGGAATATCAGTCCAGTTAATTATCTTTATACTTTAATGTCCTATCTTCATCTGAGTATGAAAGGTCATATTTTGATGAATTTGATGTCATCTATGTTTAAGTATTGGTTATTAATATTTATTATCTATAGGCTTTTTGATATTAATGAGTTTGAAAAAAAAAATCCCCACTACTTTGAGACTTGTATATACTTTCATTGTCTTGTGAGTATTGACAATCTAACTCCATGACATTTCATGATATGCCTTATTTATTATTTTCATGGCTTCTTCATATATCAGAAATTATGAATCTCCATTTAAGTTTTGATTTTGAGTGATATTGTGGGAAAACTTCTTCTTGGTGAAAAAATAGATAATGGATTCAATTCCACCCAACATTAGCAACTTAGAAATCTTTGAAGAAGTATAAGTAGCTTTTCCTTCCTTTACCTCTTCATACATTGTGACTAGTTTTTTAATGTGGGTCATGTGGTTTAGGGCATCAAATAGCTTATTTGAAAAGGTAAGATGTGAGATTATTTCTAGTTTTCTATGTGTTGTTATCTTCTTTCAAAAGTAGGTTTTGCCTTTGTCTTTATGCCAATTGTTTTAGGGACGCGGACATTTGTATAGAATTAAAAAAATGTAAATATTACATATTTGAAGCCGAAGAAGATGACTTAGGTTGAAGATACCAGATATCATGCATATGCATATGTCAAACAATATTACCATGAAATATAATATACCTCATTTATGTAATGTTTGGAAAAGAGGGGTATAAAATTGAACATATAAAATTGAAATTGCATAAATTTGCTCCTCAAATATCTTACTTTATTCAAGAAAAGTTCCAAAACCTATGTGAGGTAATGGTGTGGGTGTACTGCTTCAAAAGACCAAAAAGTATATTTCAAAAATATTTTTGGCATGTTTTTCACTGCATTTTTTCTGGGCATGTTTGACTATAAAGAAATCATGTTGTATATGACAAGAGGTAATGGTGTGGGTGTATTGCTTCAAAAGAATAAAAACCATGTATCAAAAATATTTTTGGCATGTTTCCCCTGCATTTTTTCTAGGCATGTTTGAGTGTACAACAATCTGTTGGAAAGTACAATTGAAGCAATTGTTGTATTGTCAATGATGTCAAACATTAACTGGTAAGACTATTGCTATCTAAGAAAGTACTATATCTATTTGATTACTAAGAAAGGATTAGGGCAAGGGTGATAAAAATAGAACATAGAGAAAGGTTGTCTTATTTGATACTTCAATGAGTACTTGATTATGTGGCACAATGATTAGATAATGTATTGTTTATCTAAGTATTAAGCAAGACTGAACAAGTAGGCTTAACCGAGTAAAAGTGAAGAAATCTAGTTTAAGCTGAGTGATGTTAGTGTCAACCGAGCTAGTATATACTAAGTAAATTCAGTATTGACCGAACATTATTTTATTGTCAAGTGACAGTATTAGCTGAGTAACAGTTTGAAGAGATGATCGAGTTGCGCAGTGATGACCGAGAAGTTGAACACAGTATTGACTGAGCGTCAGTAATTTACATTTGAGGAAGAATTTAGATTCCTATTTGATATAGTTGAATTCTTGGATTATGTAAATCATGTTGACTTTATTAATTAAGTATATGGAGCATTTATTGCATAGTAAACTATTTTATTGTGATTCTGATAAAAAAATTGAAGATTTTTATAGAAGGATGGATGAAGAACATAAATAATGGAAGGATTTGTTTAATCTGACCTAAACCTAAGATCTATGGAGGAGATTAAGCGGCAAAAGTTGGATCGACCTATTGAAGAGGTATATAGGAAAACCTAAGTGAGAGGTTGATAGAGAGGAGATGCTAGAGTTCTTGTTGTTATTGACTAATACAATAGAAAGGCTGAAGTTGAAGGAGTTTATTAGAGTTCTGATTTCTTGAAGGGATTTCTTAGAAGATCAGTGATGGAGATGGAAATGGAACACAGTCAGTAAGCCAACATATATGTGCAAATTGGATCTATTTTTTTCAAAGTGAGTTTTATGTTTTTAGATCAATACTATTGCTACTTTCTAACCATTGTAACAGTTTAAATCATTTATTCAAGCTTGACCTAAGAGTCATTGTATAGATCCTTTAATCAATGTTGCATTCTAATGGAATGTACTTAAGTCCTCTAACAAGGCACACTCCTAACAAGGTGGTTGAAATCCTTTAACAGGGTCACACGTAGCAGTGTGTTTGTAAACCTTTGACAAGGTTGGCTTTTCAAAGAGATCACTTCAGAAGAGTGAATATATCAATAACATGTTACAAAGTGGTTTTTTCCAAATTAGGTTTCCACTATAAATCCTTGTGATAATATTTGTGTGAATGTTTTGGATTTGAATATTTTAATGTTTTGCAAGTTAAATATTATTGGATAGTGGAATCGACTGTTATATGTTTCTGGCATACATTCTACAATGATCGAGTAGCTGTTAGTTGTTAGATCTAAATTTTTTGAAGTATTTGAAAGTTTGTTTTATACATCTGGACCTACAAACAACTGATTCACTACCCCTCTCTATTGTTCTAAATCATATTAACAATTGGTATCAGAGTTGTTGGAGCTTTTACATAATAAGTTTGAAGGTACTAGAAGCAAATGATCAAGATTTATAAAAGGGAGGTATCAAAGCTAAATAAGGAAATCTTCCCTGCATGGTAGAGTCTGATGAAACTACATGTAGTTGGAATTGGTGACTCATCGAAATACTATGTTGAAAATGACTATGTTACACATGTTGCACCATTGACTCCTGAGGATATAAGTGCTAAATAGGAACACAGCCAAGCAATGCTGGAGATTGCATCTGCCTTAAGTTATCTTGAATTTAAAGACATTAAAGATTGCACAAATGCAAAGCAAATATGGGACACTCTTGCAAACATCTATGGTGGTGACATAAATGTACTAAGGGATAAAGCTGAAAGCCTAAGAGGTAAGTTTGATGAAATGAAAATGCGAGAAGGTGAGAATATTGCTCAATATTGTGGTAGATTCAAAGAGGTTCTAAATGCTAACAGAGGAGCTAATGGAACTATTGATGATGAGACTGTTATTGGAAAGATATTGAGAACTTTTCATCCTATATATGCCATCAAAATCTCTACAATTTAGGAATCCAGATGTAACCCTAGTAATATTCTAACACTGGAAAGTCTTGTTGGAAAGCTTACTTCTTTTGAACTATCTAATTATGATAACTTTACTATTGCTAATGTTGAATCTGCATTCAAGTCACAAATGGTTTTACAAAAGTCTAAAAAGGAAAAAGAGAAATGTATAAGTGAAAGTGAAAGTGATAGTGACACTTCTGATGAGGAACTTGAGGATCTTCAAGCTCTTATGGCCAGAAGATTGAAAATAGATAAATGCAAATATAAAGGTAAACTCCCTATCATATGTTTTTTATATAACAAAGTTGGCCATATAGCTGCAAGATGTCCTGACAGGGATGACAAGGATGAAGAACAAGATAGCAAGTACAAGGATAAGAGAGAAAATAAAGGTTACCAAAGGTACAAGGACTACAAGGATAAAGGTAAGAAATCAAGTTATATTGCTGAAGAAGAAAATGACACTGATAATGATGATTTTGAAATACAAGTAGTCTATCTTGCTATGAAAGATGAGTCTAATGAAGATGAGAAAATTGCACTTATTTCTTATGTGAGAAAAGGTGATAAATGGATTATAGATAGTGGTTACTCACATCACATGACTGGTGAAAAAAGTAAATTTGATACTCTAGATCATTACAAAGGCAGAAGTGTTAAGTTTGGTAATGACGCACCATGTCCTATAAAGGGTAAAGGATCAATTAAGCTAATTGATAAGATCACTTGTGAAAATGCTTATTGGGTAGAGGATCTTAACTATAAATTACTAAGTGTTGCACAACTTAATAGCATTGGTTGCTAAGTAGAATTTTATCATGAAAAGGCTAAAATATTTTGATGTCACTAGTGAACTGATTGGAAGTGGAGAGCAGACTAGAGGTAATTTGTTCTATCTAGACCTATCTGAAGAGACATGTTTGATTGCACAATTTGATGATATATGGTTATGGCATAAAAGGTTATGTCATGTTAACTTTGACAATCTAGCAAATATTAGTAAAAAGAAGAAAGTTAGAGGTTTGCCGAGATTGAAGAAACCTGATAATGTGATGTGCAAACAATGTCAGTTGGGAAAAGTGACAAAGTCTAGTTCCAAGATAAAGACTTTTACTTCTGAAAATGTTTTAGATCTAGTTCATACTGACCTTTGTGGACCAATAGGCGTACAAAGCTATTGTGGTGCTAAATAATTTATTCTATTTGTTGATGATTATACTAGAATGATGACTGTAATGTTTCTTAAAAAGAAATCTTATGCATTTAAGTTGTTTAAGTGGTATTTGGCTAAGGTTGAAAAGGAGACAGGTAGGAACCTGAAATGTCTAAGATCTTACCTAGGTGGAGAGTTTATATCAAATGTGTTCAATCTATTCTGCAATGATATAGGAATCAAGAGACAAATGTCTGCACCTAGAACACTCCAGAGAATGGTATAGCCGAGATGATGAACAAATCTATCATAAATTGTGTAAGGACACTAATGATCAAGAAGAATGTTGCACAAAAGTACTGGAGAGAAGCTGTAAGTACAATTTTTTATACCTTAAACTAAGTTCAAATAAAAAAAGGTACAAATGTTACACCTTATGAACTTTTGTATGGTTATGCACCTAATGTAAAATATTTTAGAATCTTTGGGAGTAAATGTTGTATATTAAAGGCTAATAGGAATGGAAAATTTGATGCAAAAAGTGATGAGGGCATATTCCTAGGTTATTCCAAAAAGAAAATCTTACAAGTGTTTCAACTCTAACACTAACAAAATTTTGGAAAGTGCAAATGTGAAAGTTGATGAATATGAAGAAAAAAATGAGCAGGAAAGAAAAAGAGAACCTGAAGACTATAGATCTTTTGTCTATATTGAATAAGAAGGAGAGGTGAGTAACGCACTTGCACCTGATGTAGAGTCTTGGTTAAGAAATGTCGAGCATCCAGAAGAAAATGCCGAGCATCAAGAAGGCACTACCGAGCATCAAGAGGATGCTACGGAGTGTCAGGAAGAGGTTGCCGAGAAATCAGATGCTGAATCTGATAATCTTATTAATGAACCTGAACAACAAGGAGAAAATAAATCTAGATTTACTTTGGCACAATATGTAAGAAGACACCATAAGCCTGAGCAAATCATTGGAGATAAAGATACTGGAGTTCTGACCAGAAGAAAGGTGAGAGATTCTACATGTTTATTGTGTGAATTTGAGCCTAAGACAATAAGGGAGGCATTATAAAATGAAGAATAGATTCAAGCCATGAATTAGTAGATAGACCAAATAGAAAAGAATGATACCTAGACTTTGGTGCCTAGACCAGAAAACAAAATTGGCATTGGAAGAAAATGGGTATTCTAAAACAAATTTAATGAACATGGACAAATCACAAGGAACAAAGTGAAGCTGGTATGCAAGGGTTATGCATAGGAAGGAGGAATATACTATGGGGCGACATTTTCCTCTGTAGAAAGATTAGGAGTAAGAACTCTACTTGCATATCCTGCTTACAAAAATTTCAAGGTATACCAAATGGATGTCAAGTCTGCATTGTTAATGGTATATTAGAAGAAGTGTACATTGACAAACCTGAAGGATTTGTTGATCCAGACAAAAGAAATATGGTTTGCAAGCTGAACAAGGCACTGTATGGTTTCAAGCAAGTCCCCAAAGCATGGTATGAGAGGCTACACAACTACTTGATACAAATTGGATTTTCAAGGACAAACGACACCAACAATCTGTACATGACAAATGAAGAAGGTAAAGGGATTTTCTTAGCCAAGATTTTTGTAGATGATATCATATTTTTTGGACAAGATGCTCTCTGTAAGAAATTTTCAAATGAGATGCAAACTGAGTTTGAAATGTCTATGTTTGGTGAAATAAAATTCTTTGTTGGTTTCCAAGTTTATCAGATGGAAAGTGGTATTTTTATCACACAGTCTAAATATGTTAAAGAGATACTGAAAACCTTTAGAATGGAGGATTCAAGGCCAGTAAGTACTCCTATGGCTACTAGACATAAACTATCTAAGAATTATGATACTATTGAAGTAAACCAAACTCTATATAGGTTCATGATTGGAAAGTTGGAATATGTTGTTCACAGTAGACCATATATTTCTCTAGCAGTTGGGATTATGGAAATATTCTCTTCCAATCCTAAGGAAAGTCATATGATGGATGTGAAGATGATAATGAGATATCTAAAATGGACAAAAGAATTTGGAGTGTACTACAAGAAGCATGAAAAATTTGAACTGAGAGTCTATACTGATGTAGATTGGGCAGTAAATGTAGATGACAATAAAAGTACTAGTGGTGGAGCTTTCTTTCTTGGATAGATATTAGTTTCTAGGACAAGCAAGAAACAAAATTGCATTTCCTAGTCTACAGCTGAAGCCGAGTATGTAGCTACTACAGTAAACTGTTCAAACCTAGTATGGATAAAGTAATTGTTGAAAGACATGAAAGAAAAGATCACTGAACTAGTTGTCATATACTGTGACAACACATGTGCTATCAACATATCAAAGACCCCATTGATGCACACAAAGACTAAACATATTGTTATCAAGTATCATTACTTGAGAGAATTGGTACAAGATAAAGAGGTGAGAATGGAATATGTGAATACAAAGGAACAACTAGTAGACATATTGACTAAAGATTTACCTAAGGATTCTCATGAATATCTTAGAGGTAAATTGGGGTGCTTCCCATAACTGAGGTTGCCTAGTCAAGCTAGGAGCACTACATCAAATGTACTGCAATAGAGTATTTGACAAATTGATGCAAAAAAGGTTACACTTTAGGAGCAGCCTAGAGTTGTGAAAAGAACAACAAAGCTATAAATATTCATAAGCAAAGATGATAGAGGGAGAAATATTATTCCTAAGCTGACAAGATAATATCTACATCTAAAAGATGCAAGTTCCAGTTGCTGCCTTGGCATTATTGTCAAAGAGGGAGATGATTTAGAGATGAAAACACATTGAGCGATTACATGGAACATCAAGAAAGAGGGAGAGATTTAGAGGAAAGAGACATATAAAAGATTTGGAAGTTACTATGTGGACGATCAAGCAAGTTAGGGTAAGTGATTCAGAATCAGAATGAAGCTAAGGATATTACAAATATTTCTGATGAACTGACAAGTTTTGGATTGGTTAGTGAATCATGTGTTATTCATATGGTGTTGCTATCAATTCCAAAGAGGGAGGTTGTTAAAAACTACAATTGAAGAAATTGGTGTACTGTCATTGATGTCAAACTTTAACTGGTAAGACTGTTTCTATCTAAGAAAGTACTATATCTATTTGATTATTTAGAAAGGATTAGGGCAAGGTTGATAACAATAGAACCTAGACAAAGGTTGAGTTATCTAATACTTCAATGAGTACTTTATTATGTGGCACAATAATGAGATAATGTATTATTTATCTAAGTATGGAGCAAGACTGAACAAGTAGGCTTAACCGAGTAAAAGTGAAGAAATCTAGTTTAAGCTAAGTGATGTTAGTGTCAAATGAGCTAGTATATGTTGAGTAAATTCAGTGTTGACCAAACATCAATTTATTACCAAGTGAAAGTATTAGTCGAGTAAAAGTTTGAAGAGATGACCAAGTTGCACAGTGATGACCGTGAAGTTGAACATAGTATTGACCGAGTGTCAATAATTTATAATTGAGGAAGAATTCAGATTCCTCCCTGACATAGTTGAATTCTTGGATTATGTAAATCATGTTGACTTTATTAATTAAGGCTATGGAGCATTTATTGCATAGTAAACCATTTTATTGTGATTCCAATAAAGAAATTGAATATGTTTCTAGAAGGATGGATGAAGAACATAAATGATGGAAGGATTTGTTGAATTCGACCTAAACCTAAGATTTACGGAGGAGATTAAGCATAAAAGGTTGGATCTACCTATTGAAGAGGTATATAGGAAAACCTAAGTGAGAGGTTGATAGAGAGGAGATGCTTAAGTTTTTGTTATTGACTGATACAATAGAAAGGCTAAAGTTGAAGGAGTTGATCAAAGTTGTGATTGCTTTAAGAGATTTGTGAGTAGATTAGTGATGGAGATGGAAATGGAACTCAGTCAGTAAGCCAACATATATGTGTGAATGGGATTTGTTATTTGCAAAGTGAGTTGTATGTTTTTAGATCAATATTGTTGCTACTTTCTAACCATTTTAACAGTTTCAATCCTTTAATCAAGGTTCACCTAACAGTCATTGTATAAATCCTTTAATCAAGGTTGCATTCTAATGGAATTTACTTAAGTCCTCTAACAAGGTGCAGTCCTAACAGGGTGGTTGAAATCCTTTAATAGGGTCACACCTAGCAGTGTGTTTGTAAACCTTTGACATGGTTGGCTTTTCATAGAGCTCACTTCAGAAGAGTGAATATATCAATAACTTGTTACAAAGTGGTTTTTCCCAAATTGGGTTTCCACTATAAATTTTGTTGCTAATACTTATGTGAATGTTTTGGTTTTGAACATTTCTATATTTTGCAAGTTAAATACTATTGGATAGTGGACTAAATGGTTATACATTTCTAGCATACATTCTGTAATGACGGAGTAGTTGTTGGTTGTTAGATCTGAATCTATTGAAGTGTTTGAAAGTTTGTTTTATACATCTTGACCTAAGAAATATTGATTCACTCCCCTCTTTGTTGTTCTAAATTATATTAACACAATCATGCTGCATCTAACAAGATTATGTGTAAGAATTGTTTAGTATTCACAACCATTTTGGCTTGTAGAATTAGTAAAACTCATTTTTCCTAAGTGGCAATTTTAATTAGATTTTACTTATGATTTTTATTTATGAGTACTTGTCTAATTGCTGACTCATTGCATATGTATACTATGCTTAAAATTGAGATCATGTTTTTATCTTGAAGAAAGGTACACTTCATTTATTTTTACATTGGCCTTTTAGCTTTTCAACACCATTTGGTATAAGTTTTGACAACTTGTGTGCAACTCATTTGATGATTTTTTCAATGTGATCAGTTAGATCTTTTGATAGGTCTATCTTGTGATATTCTAGATGTGCTATTAAGTATGCATTTTCATTGTGAGAGAAAAAAATTGTGGAGTTCTAATTTTTTATTTGAAGACTTTCATCTCAATGGTTGAGGGTAGTCTATTTTACTCTCTTAGTATGAGGTTCTTTTAGAGTTTCATTCTTTCCATTCTTAAATCATGATATATAGCTGGCTTGTGCTCTGTGTTGGAAGATTGAGTGCCATCCATTTTTTATGACCCTCCTTTATTAGCTCATATAAATTTAGTTCTTCTTTTTTTATTTATAAGTGACTTTGTTTTCAAGAGGAAGATAAAGCCCTAATAATCCACAATCATCATATATATGCCCTAAATTGTTCTTTCTATTAGGTGTGCAGTTTCTTGGTTAGTTTCTTTCTTTTTTTTTGTTCAAAAAATTTCTTTATGATTTTTGGTAAATGGGAAAAGAGTTGTTAAGTAGGAAGAGTTATCATTGTGGGCATAATGGATACAATTCTAGAACATGTTATAAAGTGGTTAAATTATTTGGATTAAAGCTCGTTGCAATGGATGGGGATATTCAGATGAGGAAAAGTGTTAGTATAGGGGACCTGATTCAATACCCTAGGTTTAGTAGCTAATATAAAGAGTCTTGAGTATGGGTATGTGCAAGATCATGAGGGGCCAAAAATTGGCGATGTGAAAAATATTCACTTTCCACTCGTCCAAAAGCACATGAAAATGCTTGTTGACTTTTTAGTAGGCCTAGGTGTCAGTACACTTGGGCAAACCTGCCACCAAAGCACAGGCCTAATCGGGTACCTGATACCATATTGGGTACTCGATACCTGTGGCATAAATTTGAAACCCACAAGCCCTTTTCCTCATTTCTTTTCACATTTTTGCTTTGGAAAATGGCTTGAAATATCATATACACGATATATTTTTGAGTATTTGATTTTGGCAACAACAAATTCGACTCCCCAGTGTATTCGGTAAGTAAATTATTTGTATATTTTTATTATTTTATTTCATTTTCATGCCAAATGTCATTTTTTTGTTGAAATAGGGTTTTGTATTTATATTTGTAATAATATATGAAATTAGATTGAAATTTAGATTTATTTTTTAATTTAATCAGGCATGGCTGACAACAATGAAGAAAATAACCCTCCCACACCAAATAACGATCCTGAAAACAATCCCCCGTGTCAAAACCCTCGATCTTTAGAAGATTTGATACAAGATAATTTGAACATAATACGAGGTTTCCAAAACACATATCAAAATTTACCTACATTAGGTCCCATGCTTGCCACACTAAATACAATTGTTGAAAATATTGACACACTCATGCAGTAACATAATGCTACTCTTCATTGGCGTGATGATATGCACACCCAATTTGATGATGGGCTTGACCATGATGGGATTGCAACCCTTAATATTGTAATACCTCAAAAATGGGCTATAGTTTCATTAACCTCCTATATCGACACATCGAATGAAATCGACATCAAAGTCCTAACCTAAGGCACATCGGCACATTATCGAATCTTAATTGATTATCCTAAATTCCGCATCGGGGAATATTCCTTATTCCTATTTATCCTAATTATATTTAATTTAATGATTATTTGGTGATAAATCCTATTTATCCTAAAGTTTGATTAATTAAATATTCTGAATATTTAATTACTCAGATTTAATACTGCCACTTAATTATTTAATTAGATTTAATTATATTTATTCCTAAATTGTATTATTTCATTTTGGGCTATAAAAATGAACATAGATTTTCTTTTCAGCATCTTTGTTACACATAGTAAATAGGCCCTATGAATACTATTTGTAGTTCTTGAGAGAGTGGGTTTCCAGTGAAACTCTTCTCAATGAAGGAACCGTTGTAGGTAGGGAGGTTACTAAGAGCGTCTCACATTCTACTAGATTTGTGCATCTTCAGCTTCTGATTGATACATTCTCTCTCTAGAGAGGTTGATAGATCATAAGTAGTTGACATCATAGATCTTTGTGAGATAATATTGGTCTTAGCATGTCAGATTAATCTGTCTACTGTGTTTGGGTTAAAAGTGAAAAGGCTAGAGGACTATGCTTTACTCCCTTTTTTGGTAGTATCAGAAACTCAGATCCTTGAATCTAGAACCAGTCTCCATGTGGTATTATTTTTGAGTCACCTTTAGAGAGGGTTAACCGTAGTGGACATTCCCTTAATTGGGTCAACCACATTGATGAAACCTCAAGCAGTAATAGCATTTTTTTCCATGGTAGAAAAATTCACTATATAAATGTCCTTGTGGAGGAGATCTTCATAGGTGTGGTCTCTTGTTGGGCTGTCAGATCTCCCTAGCAGCTCATGATTGATTAATTTCTCAAATAGTGTCAAAACCCTAGTGTGCCTAGATTGGAGTTCGCCCTCTTGAGATCAAAAAGGTTGTAGAGTTAGACCATTACTACAAACCCTAGTGAGGCCAAATTTTCATTTTTTATGAATATGTACGTTATTGCAAAAATTTTTGGAACATACACTGTTAGCACTCCTAGGGATTAGCACATTCAGTCACTTGGTTGTTCATGCACAGGGTTTCTTTGTCCCCTGTTCATTATTTTTAGACATTCTTGAAATCACTTGCTTGCTATTTTGTGTGCTTGTTTATCTATCTAGTTACTAAGAATGAATCAATCTGGTAAAATCTTCAAATCTGGACAGACAATTTTGTGAACAATTTGAAACTAAAAACTTGAAAATTGCAAAATCTGATGTTAAACACCTTTCTGGAGTCAAAAGTCATCTTGTAAAGTCAAAAATTTGTACGACTTTTGGAAAGTGTCATTTCATTACCCCTAGATTGTCGTATGGTAGCTAGTATATTGTCGTACGAGTTTTGCTGCCAGTCAATTCAAAAAGTCAAAAACCCTGCCATCAATTGTCATGAGAGTTTTTCAACTGTCGTATGAGTTTGTCAATTATTGTTTCATAGCCTATCCACTGTCGTAGGAGCTTGCAGAAAGTCATTTGAGAAATTTTGAAAAATTGCTTGAAAGCTGTCAGAACTGTCAGAGACCTAGCTTTTCCATCCTATTTCCAGAGTCTGTCAAATAAATCACTATGTCAAGAATAGAGTAGTAACTACTAAGAATCCAATCATTTTCCTAAAGTGGCCTTTTGAATCTAATTTATCCTTCTCTTTAATTGATTTGAGTCTTTTTCATCTTGTGTCAAAACCTTGTCATAACTATCAATCTTCAACCCATCTTCAAAATGTCTAAGTGTTGTGAACTCCTATCCGCTATCTTTTGGGCATCTATCCATACATCCAGGGCACATTATCCTTCATTTACATCTAATCTAAGCTTCAATCAATCAAACCTTGACAAGGTTGCATCATTTGATCTTCTTAAATTAGATCTTTCTTTAGTTGTCTTCATCATATTCTTTTGTTTCACCCAAGGTTAATGGTGGAAACTAGAGCTTCCTCTCACAAGAAATCTGGAGAAGCATCCCATACCTTACCTATAACCACTATCCAGGGTCCAACTCTTGAGCAACTCTATAATTCTAGTCTTTACGAAGATGACGGTCTTGGGAACTTTCGATTAAAAACTAGATACATATCCCCTCCATCAACTCACAGAGGTAATCAGCAAACTCCTCCTTGATCTATCCCAAGGATTCTTAAAACTCCTACCATGTCTCAAGAAGGGACAAACCATGGCTCTCAAAGAGCTCAATCTCAACATGGTGCAGATCAGGAACCCACACTTGAAGAAATTGCTTGGTATCAAAATGACGATGACTTCAAAAGAATGATGAAACATTTCTTGAAAGAAGATAGAGAAACATACTTTTTACAATTATCTCATCAAGGAGCTAAACTTCCTCCCCATTTTAATGTGGAAGATATCATTACACATGAGGAGGAAACTCCTATTTTGGCTATGATGAAACAAATGCACACCATGCAAGTAAACTTAACAAAATGGAAAAAGAAAAAGAACCTAAGGAGTTCTCCATGGAGGCCCTATGTCCTTTTCCATTCGATAAAGACTTGTATATGCCACCATTCCCTAAAAGGGTGGAAATGCCAAAATATGATAAGTATGATAGAAACTCTAATCCTCAAGATCATGTCAGAGAATTCTATACTCAATCTATGGAGTTCATGCATGAACCGACCTATCTGATGCATCTTTTCCCTTGATATCTGGGAGGGGCAGCCAGTCATTGGTTCTCTAGGATGCCACCTACCATCAAAACCTTTGAGGAGTTGATCAAATTGTTCTATCAGTAATACTCCTACAACATCCAACATCTAGTCACCATGATTGATATTTGCAATCTTAAACAATATCCAAGAGAACCATTCTTGACATTTTTCAAAAGATGGAGAAAGAAATTCTCTCTATATGCTAGGCCTATTCCAAGAACTGAGAAGCTGGAAATCTTCATCAAAAATCTTGTTCTAGAAATCAACTACCCTTTACAAATTAAAAATCACACATCTTTTGACAAGATGGTGGATAATGAAATCAAAATTGAAAAAGTACTTGTGAAAAAAGGAGATGTCACACTTCAAAAGGACAAGTATGAATCTAGTTCTAAGAACAAGAAAAAAAATTGGAACAAGAATAAGGGCATCATCATAGATGATGTTGTTGATAATCTCCATGCCCCATCTAAGGCACCACTTGTCAATCTAACCATTGGTACTCAAGCTATCAAAGCTTCAAAACAAAAGGTGTCTGAATCATCTCAAAAGAAGCTAGAATACAAATCTTGGTCCGCTAATAATAAATGAAAGTTCACTCCTCTTGGAGAATCCTTGGAATCAGCTATGAGAACTCTATTGGCTAATAACATCATCTCTTTTCCTGAGATCTGACAATCTGATCCTAATCCTAAGCCAAAATGGTGGAGAGAGAATGAATTCTATGATTTACATCGGGGTAAAGGTCACAAAACTAATAATTGCTTACACATGAAACATACCATTCAAGACAAGATTGATAGTGGAGAAATCATGATTGATAATCCTAAAAGCAATAATGATCACACAACATTCACTAAACCATTTCCAAAGCATAGCCAAGGAGATTCATCTTCTCAGCCTAATGTCGATGCTAAGGTCAATTATGCTTATCTTGGAAATAATACTGTTATCAATATGGTTGAACCAAGCCTATCTGAGTGTTGCAATGTCATCACAATTGTAAGAAGAGATAGAGAAAATCAATAAGCTAACACAGTTACTCGATCACAAGATCAGGCACACCTACAAGGACAAATCCCAGATCAATCAAATGTCCCTAAGGTGCCTTTCAATATGTCTTCCGCTTCTAAATAGAGGGAAACATCTAAATCTTCAAATCCTAAAGACACGAGGCCTACTTCATACAATATCATTCAACAACTCCAACATACTAATGCTAAAATCTCCATGTTTGAGTTTCTTCATATATCTCCATCTCATAGAGCCATTCTAGACAAAGCTCTGCTCGGATCCAATGTTCCTGATAACCTTGATTTAGATAGATTCTAGGCTATGGTTGGTCATCTTACATCTCCATAGTATATCTCCTTTTCAGAGGATGATGATAACTCCTCAAGTCATCTGCATAACCAGCCCTTACATATCGAAGTCTTGATCCAAAACCGTCATGTTAAATGTGTGTTGATAGATGGAGGCACTGGTCTGAATATTTGTTCTTATAGCTTGATCACCCAATTGGGATTTAAAAAAATAGCCATTGATCTTAGAAAGAAAATAACTATCAAAGCATATGATGAAGAAGAAAGATCCTCCAAGGGAACAATTGTCTTGCCTATCAGAACAGGTCCTGTCATCAGAGATACTATATGTCAAGTTCTTGATATACTTTTGGCTTATGGCATCCTTCTAGGAAGATCCTAGATACATGAGATGAGAGCTATTCCTTCCACATACCATTTGTGCCTAAAATTTCCTTATGATAGAGTAGAGGTAACCATTCCAGCTGATGTGTCAACAACTTGCAATGCATTGAAGGAAAATGTGGATAAACTTGTTCCTAATAATAGAGAATCTTCTACTAAGAAAACAGATGTAGCATCAACCTCTAAGATGGAAGACATTGCAAAAGAGGTCAATATCAAAGAAAATGGTATGGGAGAATATACTATAGAGCCAGTCTTGTCTTTGACATCTCTCCCTATCTCGCCTAAGTCTTATGGGCAAGCTCAAAAATAGTTCAAACCAAAATCTAAGGAACCTCTTGAGGCATATAAAGGAAAATTTGTTGCAGAGAAAGTACCTAAGCAAGAATTTGAAGAAGATGAAGTTGTGCTTGCATGGATTTACAAGGATGAACCTGAATCCCAAGTTGTTCCACCTAGTGAATCTAAAGTATCGAAGGTTCCTTCTAAGTCATATGGCCCAAGGGATAAACTGATAGCTAAGATGGGATATAAAGGAAAAGGACTTCTAGGACTACAGGGTAAAGGTCTTCTATCACCTCTTGAACATCGTGGTTGAGCCAACAAGAATACAATAGTTCTAGGATACATGAAGAAGCCTTTTTGTCTTAGCAAGAACTCCCCACATGTTCTAGAACAAATTGAGCCTTTCATAGAAAATCAACTAAGGAAGGAAATAACTAAAGAATTTGATAGTGATGATTCAGACACCACTGATGAGCTCATTCCTTATGAGTGTTTTCCTAAAGAAATAAAAGACCTCCTTGAAGCTGAAGATGATCCAATAAAAAGAATTAATGTAGTAGAAACACAAGAACCTACTATAGAGCAAGAGATAGTTGCAACACAAGAACCAACTAATCTTGAAGACTATCAAATAGACAAAGAGGAAGGTGGTGGTTATTCTGAGATAGATTCCCATGAGTATGAATTCAAATCAGAATCTGAGGGTAACCCTTCTTGGGGTATTCATCCTGACTTTACTCATGTTCTTAGATTTCCTAGAGGCGTAGATGAAGAATCTAATGACTATGAATGGGGAGCCATTCCAGAAGAAGATGAGATTATTACAGAGAAACATGTTGATGTTATACACCAATATGCACCTAAACCCAACGTAAGTCTAGAGAGAAATGATGAACTTATTGAGTCTGATCCACCGATGGCTGAAGTGGACTATCATAATGACATTGAGCCTATTCATGAATTGAATGTCTTAAGTTGTAATATCACCTTTGAACTCAAACATCAGGTTAGGACTGATGATGATAGATCCATATCCGTAAACACTCTTTCCCAATCTTTCACCACTTTGACTATCCAACATCCTGAACTTCTTGATCAAACCTCCACAAACCCAAACCATGGTATTTATACCTTCCGAAGTGACTATGCCCTTGCTTGCTACCTCCATCTAGTTGAGCCTATGAGGGCTTCCATGAGTGAACCAAGTGTTAGCATGATAGAGTCAGACATCAAGTATCTTAGTCAGAAAAATAAGAATAAGAATAAAAAGAAAAGGAATTCTGAGGGTGAAAACCACTTTGTGGCAGTCTCACAATCTACAAAAGTAAAAATAAAAGACGTATCTGAAGGTCAAAACCTCTCTGAGGTGTCTAAGGATGAGATATTTGATGTCCTTCCAAGTCATTTACAAGATAGATCTCCAGTTCTAATTGAGCCCACTCAATCTATCAACTTGGGAACAACAGAGGAACCACAGTTGATCCATGTAGCACAATCTTTATCAGAAGAAGAAAAGAAAAAAATTACAACATTCCTAATAGAGAAGAAGATCAACTTTGCATGGAAATATTCAGATATGCTAGGGTTGGATCCTGATATCATAATGCACCATTTATCTATAGTTCCAAATGTTAAACCTGTTAAGCAAAGATTGAGAAAGATGCATACACATGTTGCACTCTTGGTAAAAGCTGAATTAGAGAAGCTCCTAAAAGCCAAATTTATCCGAGTTATTGATTATGCGGAATGGATCTCTAATATTGTACCTGTTTCAAAACCAGATAAATCAATCAGAGTGTGCACAAACTTTAGAGATGTAAATAGAGCATGCCCTAAGGATGATTTTCCACTACCTAACATTGATACGATAGTGGACATGACTGCAGACTTTGAGATGTATTCTTTAATGGATGGTTTTTTTGGATATAATCAAATAAAAATTTCTCCAGAGGATCAAGAGAAAATTGCTTTCACATGTGCATGGGGCACCTTCTATTGGAATGTCATGCCATTTGGGCTTTAAAATGTTGGTGCTACATATCAAAGAGCCATGACATCTATTTTTCATGACATGATGCATAGGACAATGGAGGATTATGTTGATGATACTTTAGAAAAATCTATGATTAGAACTGAACATCTAAATGACTTGAGCAAGATACTAGACAGAATGGAAAAATTTAGTCTCAGACTAAATCCTAAGAAGTGTGCTTTTGGTGTCACTTTTGGAAATCTCTTAGGATACATAGTTTCAAAGAAGGGCATTGAAGTTGATCCAGCTAAAGTAAAGTCTATCATGGAGATGCAACCTCCCAAAAACATCAGTCAAATGAGGACATTGCAAGGAAGAGTTCAATCTACCAGACACTTCATATCTCAGCTGGCAGACATATCACAGCATTTTACAAAAACATTACATAAAGGTGTGACATTTGTGTGGAATGAAGAATGTGAGAACAACTTTAACCATATCAAGAAGTATCTATTGAATCCCCCTATCTCGATGCCTCCCATTCCAGGGAAGCCTTTGATCTTATATGTCTCCACTACAGATACATCACTAGGGGCATTGCTTGCACAACATCATGAGAACAAAAAGGAAAGAGCTATCTACTATATCAGTGGGACATTGGTAGCATACAAAAATAATTATTCTATGATTGAGAAGGCTTGTCTAGCTGTGATCTTTGCATCACAAAAATTGAGACATTACATGTTGGCACATACCACCCAATTGGTAGCTAAGATTGATCCACTCAAGTACCTACTAAGCAAAGCTACCCTCACGGGTAGATTAGCTAAATAGGTCATGCTCTTAAGTGAATTTGACATTGAATATGTTGAAAGAAAAGCTATAAAAGGACAGGTTATTGCTGATCAATTAGAAGATGCACCTATGATTGATGATACACCAATGTAAATGGAATTTCCAGATTCCTCTATCATGACTCTTTCCTCCAGAGAATGGTAGTTATTCTTTGATGTCTCCTATACATAAATTGGATCAGGAGTAGGCATATTATTTGTAACTCCTCAAGGATAATCCATACCTAAAGCATTCAAATTGAAGTTCCCTTGCACAAAAAATATTGCAGAATATGAAGACCTTCTTAATGGCATGCAACTAGCAATTGAGTGGAGAGTAATAGAGATACACATTCACGGAGACTCTCAACTTGTTATCCATCAAGTCAATGATGTGTAGCAGACTAAAGATGAAAAACTCATCCCATACAAAAGAATGGTAGATGATCTAAAGAAATAATTCATATCTATCACATTTGAGAAAATACCTAGAATAGAGAATAAGGTTGTTGATGCAATGGCAACATTATCTACTTTATTACAGTAGCTTGAACATGAGCTATGCTACGAGTTCCTAGTGGAAGCACTATCTTATCCTGCATATGATTCCCCTGAAACCCGCATGATCTACACTATTGTTGGTCATGATTCATCTAGATAGAAAAACCTATTCTCCTATCTCAAAGACCAAATCATTCTTGATATTTTCAACCGCCATGAAAAGAGATACCTTATCTATAATGCTTCTTGATATGTCATCATTGGTCATGATCTGTACAAATGAGGTCTAGATGGTACACTACTTAGATGTTTAGAATAGGAAGAGTCTCAACGTGTGTTAGAGGAAGTCCATAATGGTATTTTTGGGTCACACTTAAATAGTTTAACACTAGCTCGAAACCTTATTAGGGCTGGGTACTATTGGCCTGAAATGGAGAAAGAGTCTATCAAGTTTGCTAAGCATTGTCAAAAGTTCCAAGTGCATGGTAACTTAATTCATGCTCTAGGTAGAGATCTAATTCCCTTTACTACACAATGGCCTTTTCATCAATGGACCTTTGATCTTATAGGATCTATACATCCTCATTCTTCTAATGGACATACCCATATAATCACAGCTATAGATTATTTTACAAAATGGGTAGAAGCAGTCCCTTTGACACAAGCAACTAGAAAACAAATATCTATGTTTATATTGAACTATATCATATGCAGATATGGGATACCTCATTCTTTAATCACAGATAATGGTGGACAATTCAAGAACAAAGATCTAGATGATTTATGTGCTAAATTCAAGATTACACAACATTGGTCATCTATCTACTATCCTCAAGGGAATGGACAAGCAGAGGCTTCTAATAAGAATCTATTGAAAATTTTGCATCATACAGTTAATAAAATAGGAAGAGACTGGCATCTTATGATTAATCTAGCTCTCTGGGCATACAGAACAAGTATCAGAATGCCCACTAGGGCTACACCTTTCACTTTAGTTTATGGGTCTGAAGCGGTCCTACCTATTGAGGTTGAAATCCCATCACTAAGAATCATAATGCATGGTCTAGTAACTGATGATAACTACAGAGTGTCTAGGTTGCAAGAACTTGAACTACTAGATGAGCGTCGACAAGTAGCATATGATCATCTCAAACTATATCAAAAGAGAATGTCTAGAGGTTACAATAAGAAATTCAGACACAAAGAATTTCATGTTGGTGATCTAGTCTTGAGAGAGAATCCTAAAAATCTATCACATCGAGAACGCAAGGGGAAGTTTGAACCCAACTGGTTGGGTCCCTTTGTTATCACTACTACTTTTGGCTCTGGTGCCTATCAACTCTCAACGACTGAAGGAGAACAGCTCTGAGAACTAATCAACATTCTCCATCTGAATAAATTCTATGCCTAGGGCATTCATTCTATGGTAAAATGTCCTAAAAAATTCTTAAAAATCTGAAAAAGTCCTGAAAAAATGAACATCTTGCTAAAAACCTAGCAATAGGTGCCTTGATGATTCACAAAAAAAGTAAAAAATATCAAAAGTACAAAAAAATGAGAAAAAGAAAAAGTGCCTTGGTGAAAACCTGGAAACAGGTGCCTTGGTAGCAAAAATATAATCTTTGCCAAGATGGTGAAAACCTGGCAAACGGGTGCCACTTGTTTCAAAATGCTCCATCTATCAGTGCAATCTTTGTCTTTCCCAGCTTTTAGTCTTGTTTTAGTTTGTACATATTTCCCAGTTTGTTCCTACTTTCCTATTTTCAATAAGTCGATCTGTACAACAATTAGCTCAAGTGTCTATATCCGGTTAGAGTCCTTTCAAGCTTCATCCAAGTCAGTCAGTCAGTCTCATCTCCAGAAAGGATTTTGCATCTACAACAATGCAATCAAACATCAAACATAAATTGAAAACAATCTATGCTTTTTACATGCTTTTATCTCCTTGTATGCTTACTAATTCGCATTGAAATTTTTGCATATTGTGTCTGCTCGAGCTCTTTGATGATGTCCTTTACGGGATTTAGAGATTGATGACTGGGGGCATAATCTTTTCTTTGTCTTCTGCTTGTATGTGAAAATCTAACAACTTTGGAAATTTTGGATTGAAATGGTGTCCGATTGTAAGAGCCTCTATCTCAAATTGGATGGCCATGCGTACCTCAACCATTGATACCTAGAAAATTCAAGGAAGTTTGATCTAACTATTGTCTTTTTTTTTGGTGAATTCTTTCTCCTATTGTGAAATGCGATCTTACCTAAGGATGTGAACAATAAAGGGTCACTATGGGTAATTCACATTGGATTTAGAATGATCTCTTGACTACTTGATGTGTTTGTAATGAAAGGCGTATTCTGGTCATCATGACATTTATGTGCTGATGCCTATACAAATTGCAATATCAAAATGGACATGATATTCAGGTCATCCTAGCATTTGTGCCTTGGTGCTTATATCTAATCCGACATTCCGAAAACAAAATCAATATTCATATATCCATGGTTCCCTAATGAGTGGGTGTTGTATTGATTCCTGCACATACAAATTGATATTCATATGTCTATAGTTTCATAACTAGTGGCCATTGTATTGATTTATCTAGTTACCTAAAAATTCAATGATGAAATCGATCAACACATGATCAGTGACTAGGTCCTAGGTCTTAGGTTGCCTTTTTACATGGTTCTTTGCATTTTGCATGTTTGCATGATCTCACAAATGGCTACGTAAACTTCAATGCTTAAATGATTCTTCTATCACCTCTTCAAATCTCACAAAGAGCTGACACTTAACTCGAAGGTCCATCCAATGAAATAGCAAGTAGAATCCTTTTTCAGGATCAAAATCAAAATCTGAGATCATTTACTATGTCAAAATCATGATTTAAAATTTTCGGACCTAAGACGGTCTACTGCTTGCATAATCGACCTTCAATCATCACATAAATCTAGTATTCAACTTAACTAATTATCTTACATCAAACTATCAAAATTTCAACTTGGTCAACCATGGTCAAACCTAGTCAAACTTGGTCTTTTGGACCTCCAAACGATGTAGAATGCATTCTCCAATGTGTTTAACCACTTCTTAAATCAATTAACATGCTTCTGAACTATTCAACGTTGACTTTTCTTGTTACATTTCAATTTTTATCTTGAAGAGGGCATGGTATGGCACATCATTCAAAGTTTGTAATCTAAATTTGAAATCATATCTTTCCTCAGTAATCAAGACAACAACCATGTCTAGTTGTTGATTCATCAAAAAGACCTCATAACTTGGGTCAAATCAATCATCACTTGGGGCATATCAGATTCATCGAGATCCATGTCAATTTGGTATTCTCTTAATCTTGTAAACTATATTAGTTTTTCGTAACCATCGGTTCATTAGTGTTATTTCCTTGGTTCTTCGTAAATGAAGGGTTCAAATGTGATACCAATGTGATTCTTATCGACAATCAGGTCTGGAATCAGTCACTCACTTCTTCGCAATCATAAGGTTCAGAATCAGGCATTTTTTACACTTTTTCATAATCATCGATTCATTGCTGTTATAGTTAACATTATCTTTGGTCATTCAAGACCTATTATCTTAATATCAATTTCAATCAGTCTCTGCTTCATATCAATTCCAATTTCAAACATCAGTTTCAAACATCATACACAGACTGTCTTTGAACTACTGTGCTTGACACAATAATTCAAAGAGGGGCAAAATGTAATACCCCAAAAATGGTCTATAGGTTCATTAACCTCCTATATGAACAAATCAAATGAAATTGACATCAAAGTCCTAACCTAAGGCACATCGACACATTATCGAATCTTAATTGATTATCCTAAATTCTGCATCGAGGAATATTCCTTATTCCTATTTATCCTAATTATATTTAATTTAATGATTATTTGGTGGTAAATCCTATTTATCCTAAAGTTTGATTAATTAAATATTCTAAATATTTAATTAATCAGATTTAATACTGCCACTTAATTATTTAATTATATTTATTCCTAAATTGTATTATTTCATTTTGACAATAAATCAAATATCCTATGACTAATTGATTAAATTCTTATTTAATTAATTAATGTCAATTGTCAAATTTAATAATATAGTTTTTAAATAAAAGTTTGATTTAATAATTGATTAACCCATAAATCAATCATTTTATTTTTAAAATTAGTTAAGTTGAGAATAAATCACTTTATTTATTTAATTAATTATGCAAATCTAAAAATTAGTTAAACCTTAAATTAGAAAATCAATTCAAGTTGTTTTAAAAATAAACTCAACTCTCTTTTGAGTTGAAAGCTGATCTCAACTTTTGATTTAAATCAAAAAGCTGATTTGCATGATTTTGTTAGTTAATTTATCTCTAAATTCTTGATAACTCTAAAATCAACCCGAGTTTATCAAGAGTGATTTATGGTTTTTTCCATGCACCTCCAAAGTCCTAGATTTCTATAAATTAAGGCCTCAGCTCTTCATTTTGGATCCATCCACAAATTGCATCCTCGCGCTGGAGAATTGGTGATCGAAGAATCAATCTTTGCAAATACAAGCTGTTGTGAGATTATCATTATTTTTAAGTATTCCTATCATTTAGCATATCATTGTTAGATTAATTGCATGTCATATCAGTTTCTCATATAGAGTACATTCATATAAGTTTATCTCATCTTATTGCATAGAAAATTAAAATATATATATATATTAATTTGCATTCATCTCATATCTAGATTCTACATTCAAATCCTTCGTTTAGGTGTCGTCAAGGTCATTGATCTCGGTCCAATCTGAGAATATCATACTCACACCTACTAGAAGGCAGTAAATCACCTGGTTAGATTAGTTTCCATTTCACTACACGATTTTGATTTATGCTAATCTCTAATGTTTTACTGAAGTGTTGTGTCTACAGGTAGGTACAAAATTCACACACAAATATAAGTAAGGAAGATATAGCTGCCCTTTTTTTCAATCCTAAAACCGGAATACAAGTTGACTCCAAAAGTCCCAAATTATCAATAAAATAGTGCACAAATGAAGCAATGCACACACACTTTTGGGATCGATGGTGGATGGTTTTTGATAAACCACCCCATAGCAATTTGGAGGTCCCATTTTATTTCATAAAAAAATTGTATGCTGAGTTTGTGCTTGGTCACCATGATGATTATTAGAGTATGAGGCCCAACATGGGTGTAAGCGAAGGAGCTCCTTAGACTAGGCCATTTGCCCAGCGCAAAAAGGCCACTATCTTTGTCCCCCCCACTAATGTTGCACCCCCTCCTTGAGTGCAGCATCCTGATATCATTACAAAGGCTGCCTCATAGACTATTAGGGTCATTCATTTTCTAAGTGATCAGTTGATCATGCAGACCATATTTGTGTTGCCTCCTCATGTGGATGATGTTGGTGCATCGACATCTCTTTGGAGTTCACATGTATGCGAGCCCCATATTTGCATTATATGCAAGAATATGTGCCTCGAACGGCTTACTGATGCTGATACATATCTGTATGTTATTGATGAGGAGGATATAGGAGACGTAGTTAT
This sequence comes from Chamaecyparis obtusa, assembly GCA_027943335.1. Classification (NCBI taxonomy): domain Eukaryota; kingdom Viridiplantae; phylum Streptophyta; class Pinopsida; order Cupressales; family Cupressaceae; genus Chamaecyparis; species Chamaecyparis obtusa. The sequence continues at coordinate 77,305 of BSBK01006289.1, read as the reverse complement.
AGAGGCTGCAACACCTCATGGAGCATCTACATCTTATGAGAGTGCTCAGGAGGTGTATGCAGAGCCATGGGTTGATATAGTAAGAGTAAATATTATAAATAAATTTGTCACGTGACTTATTTAATTTATTCATTTATATTAGTTTTAATGATTGCATGCACTTATGTATATATTATTTTTCCATTTATGTTTAGTTGATGACAAAGGAAGAGTTGAGACAGGTGGATGAGTCCATAGCTTTGTCCAGTTCATTTGGGCTTGATGCCTATACGGTATATTATAAATTATGTACACATTAGTTTTTTTTATATCATTTGGTGTACATGCTTAAATCTCTATCAATTAGAGCAATAAAATTCATACATTTACTAATATATTGTCATCTTATTTTACTCTTGCAGACTACAACCAATGTTAGTAGGGGGCACGAGGGGCTTCCTTCATCATGTGTTGACAAAGGAAAGGTAATTAATTGTTTAAGATTAATTATGCATGAATATGTATGCCACTTGTGTGTACGTAATAAATATTTTACTTGAATTTATTATGTAGGGTTTGGCTATCGATGATGTTCCGACAGGGGTTCGAGAGCCTAGCCTAACAAGCATCTTGATTCAGAGTGATAGTCTGATTGTACGTAGAATTTTACATATCGTTATTTGTATTTTGTAACCAGGGTTGTTATGATGAAGTAAATTTATATATAATTGACAATCATTTTACTATTATAGGTTACTCCTAGTGTGAGGGAGGGTCCACAAGAATCTTTCATATCTTTGTTTACCCAGCCCACTATTCCAGAGGAGGGATCACCAGATGTAAGTTTTAATTTTAGTTCAAATCATGTACTATTTTTTAGATTTGTTACTCTATGTTGCACCACTCTACTAATCTCATTATTTCAAATATATATTTATAGGTTAGAGTTAGTATTTTTGGCATGGTCCCTTCGCTGCCAAGGACTTATGCTAGGACACCTGATCATGGTAGGTGATCGAGAGGCTAGGTATAGATATTTTTATTCAGTTATAATTTTAATTAAATTAGTGTTTGAATTATATATATATATATATATATATATATATATATATATATATATATTGTTGGCATTAAGCAAGATTGCCACTAGTGAAAACACTTATTTGCATTCTGATTGCAAACCGAGCAGAATAGTGCAAACCGAGCAGAACAGTGCAAACCGAGCAGAATAGTGCAAACCGAGTAGAACAGTGCAAACCGAGCAAAATAGTGCAAACCGAGCATAACAGTGTAAACTGACCAGGACAGTGCAAACTGAGCAGGACAGTATAAACCGAGTGACATTATGTCTACCGAGTCACAAGTATTTATTGAGTTTGAAACTTACCGAGTGGTTAGTATGAATCGTGCCTTCACTTCTACCGAGTGCATGATGATGCCAAGTAATGCAGTGGACACCAAGTATTAGAAAGTCATCGAGTTAGTTTGCAGGAACCGTGTAACCATACTTGGGCTGACTTAGTAGCACTTATGTTTATTTGTCAAGCCGACTTTGTAATTGTAATTAATTGTTTAGACTTGTATATAAACAATGTTGTAAAAATACCAAGATGTATGAGTATGAATGTGAAAAAAAGAGAGATAAGTGAATTACAAAGGGCTACAGCAGTATAAGGAGAAGCAGAGACAAATTTATCACAGAAGGTGATCAGTACATCAGAGAATCTCAATCAGCAATCCAGTTGCAAAGTAAGAGATCTACTGTTTCATCCTAACAGGTGAATCAGCTTGAAATCCTTTAACCGGGTAGACTTAATAGTCTTTGTAAAATCTCTTAACCAAGTGCATACTTCATTGTATGTTTGTAAAACCTCTAACAAGGTGGACCTAGCAGTCCTTATTGCTCCTAGTAGGGAAGATCATCAGAAGTGATCAATGTAAGCCTTAACCAGCCAACTTTATACTGCAGTATTAAAGCTTTGTGGGTTTCATCCCCACTCGAGTTTTACTTTCTTTTGGAAGGTTTCTAGGTAACCAAATCTATGTGTCATTGTTGTGAATGCTTTTAAGTTTCATGCTTTCTATATGCAAAAGGATAAAGTAAACTATATGTTAATACATCTGATGTTGAAAGAAAATTTGAAGTTACTGATTCACCCCTCCCCTCTCAGTAACTTGGTTAATTCTTGAATATTTCCAACAATTAGTATCAGAGCTGTATTGGTTCTCAAGATAAAGCTTAACTAGCTTGAGCAAAGATCCAGGACAATGGAGGTATTCAAACTAAACAAGGTGATTGAAAATGAAAAGCTAGATTTGGAAATGGCCATAGCTAAACTTAAAGAAGCAAAATAACATCTTTCCCAATCCCTAAGAAGAAGGAAGGAACTTGCAAATCAGATGAATGATCATAATTACATTGAAGAAAAGATTGAAGATCTTTTTCCCTCAGATAGCTCAGATGAAGCAAACAATGCTGTCAAAGAACTCCTAGAAAAGAATGGGTCTCTGTAGGAAGAAGTGAGAAAATTAAAAAGAGAACAAGAACTACACTCAACAAGATTTTGTGAGACCTTAGAACAAAGAAACAAGTTGAAAGATGAATTAGATGGAAGGAACAATGAAGTCCAAAATAAAACCCTTCAGCTAGAAAACCTAATTGATCAGATCTCCCATACAAATGAGGAAATTCTGACTCTAAGATCAGAAATAGAAAGCACAATAGAAGAACTAAGATCTGAAAAGAAAATCAATCTAAGATTGGTGGATGACCTAAACACCGAAAAACAAATCAATGAAAGAATGCTGAAAAGCCAAGAAGACTTAAATCAGCTGTATGATCGAAATCTTCATAGGCAAAAAGGAAAAGCAGGACTTGGATACAAAGGAGAAGGTGAATCTTCTAAGCAAGGTACTCAAAGGAATCAAAAACCTACTTGTAATCATTGTGGCAAAATAGGACATACTTCAAATAAATGTTGGAGCAATGAAAAAGAAGAATTCAATGGAAAATGCTACAACTGCAATCAACATGGTCACAAAGTAAATGAATGCAGGGAAAAACCAAGATTCAAAGGTAATTGTCACAAATGCAACAAACAAGGTCACAAGGCATCTGAGTGCAGATCTAAAACATTCAATCCAGCAGAACAAATTATGAAAGCAATGTTTGGATGGGATTACAACACTTGGTGTAGATGTCATTACTGTGGAGAATATGGACACATTGGCATGAACTGCATAAAACATCATCTAAGGAAAAGAGATACTACCATAAGATGTTTCAAATGCACTAAAATCGGTCATATAGCCAGAAATTGCATGAATGCTAGTGAAGTTGAAGATGGAAAGAAGAATGAAGCAACTAAGGTCAAGAAACAGATGAGACAACAGTGGATTCCTAAATCTACCGAGCAATCCAGTCCAAGTAATGAAATGGGTGGCTCTACCGACTCAAACTAAATTCCCAAGAAAGCACTGGAACTGTATTCTCATAGAAAAATTTCAAGCAGTTCCAGAACTGAATTAAAAGAAAGATCTAAATTTGCATACAAGATGCAATAAGATCACAGGAAGGTCAGTATCAATTTTCACTGAGCAAGGTCAGGAGCGATCTAATATGATTACCGAGCGAGGTCGGAGCAATATGAATTCTCAAGTTCACCGAGTTGCGAAGTCTTTACCGAGAAATTAATTCATAGTAGGTGACAGTCTGTCAGAATTCATACCCTAATTTCTACAAAGCATTAATGACAGAGTTGTAAACAAAAGGCAAGAAATCAAACTCATTCTTCACTGTGAACTTTAGCATTTTGAGAGCAGAAAATTTCCAGAGCAATCAAGTGATTCAAATACTTTTGCGAAAAGAATTCTCTGTGAGCTACCATGGCATCATCTAGTGCTTCAGCGATGAAAGGAATAGAAATGATAATCAAAGGGGAATGGAGAGCACCAAATTTCAAACTCGTGCCCGCAATTGCAGCAACCCTAGACCCGAACGGAGCTCAATCTCAGATTCCTCCTAAGGTAATACTTGTTAACGATATTTGCAATCATTTCAATTGTGCAATTCAAGAGATGGGAAACCTAGAGCTAGATATTGTGCGTGAGGAACTGTGTGTGAATGGTGTTCTAAAACCAGAGCACAAACATCTGGAAGATAGGGGATTAGTTCACATTACACATTTACCTCAAAACTTTCAGGAGAAATGGGTTAGATACATTCTCAGCCGTGTACACGAAGGCAAGATTTGGCTTGAGAAACCCATAGAGATCACTAAGAAGATGATTCACCAAATCATCGGTCTTCCCATGTTAAACAAAGTTAAATCTACCAAAACCCTAGGTCGGCCGGAGCTGGAGAAGAAAACCCTAGCCGAGTGGGATGGTAGAGGCATGAAAGTAAGCAGCATTACTGATGCTGAACTGAAGTTTGGAACACACATCATTGCTCATAAAATATACAGTTCAAGTTGACAGAATAGTGTTTCCTACGAAGCCATAGACCTAGCATACAAAGTGGTAAAGAATAATTTATCATTTGACCTTGCAAATTTATTGTTAAAATAGTTTAACAAGAACATGGAAAGCATTCAAACTTCCAAAAACAATCCATGTAAGTTTGGATCTCTACTGGTCTATTTATTTTTTGATGTTCATAAATTCTTCCCTTCCAAAGGAAAAGTAGTATGGAGAAAGGATGTGCCAATTCTTTATGAGATAAATGAATATATTTTAGAAATGGGTGAAAATTTTGATAACATCATGGATAGTTATTTTGAGTCTTTCAAGGAGAAAATGAACGAAAGATTCCAGATTCCACAGAAGTTGGTGGAGGATTATAAGGATGATATTTGTTTCATGGTGGACTGTGACAGAGTATACATTCAAGAAGCTAAACCGAGGATTGTACATGTAAAACCTCTTCCTTATGAGGTAAATAGTGATGAAACAAAGAATATCATTGAAGCCCTCCTTAATCAGCCTGTTAATCCCAAAGCTCCATATTTTGGAACATATGAAGAAGTAAAAGTAAGAATTGAATTAAGTATAAAGCTTCCACAGGTAGTAAATAAAGGAAAAAAGAGGATAGCCAAAATGCAAATGCTAACTGAGGATAGAGGAGAAGACATTGAAGAAGAAGAGGAAAAGGATGAGAAAACAGAGGAACCCGAACCTGCAAAGAAGAAAGGAAAGGTATTCATTACCAAGGTACCTAAGCCTCCCACTGTTGTATTTACAAGGAGAAGTGTAAGGGGTAAGGCAGACAAAAAGGATAAAGATATAATATTCAAAAAGCCTCCTCTAACCCTTTAAGAGAAGATCAAACTTTTGAGAGAAGGATCAGGATCTAGAGTAAGTAATATAAAATCTTTAAAATATGAAACAAGATCAGATACAGAACAAAAGGAGATTGAAGATGCTATCATTGAAAAGATGGGACAGTGGAAATACTCTCCTGATGAAATAGCCCGACAGATTCTAGGAGCTTTATTAGATCAAATAAAAATGAGATGGGCCAATGCAAGGCAAACTGTAATAGACATATTTGATCAAACCCTGAAACAGTTAATGCCGAGCTTGAAAAATGATGAAATAAAGAAGGCATTGAAGGAGAATGAAAATAAGATGACACTGAAGTTCAATACTTGTTTAATTCTGATTAACAATATTGAATCAGTTGTGAAGACTACAAATGCCACATGGAAGAACATATACCATCTTCACCAACTGAGTACTGAATCAGTTATAATAAAAGACATTGAAGATGACAGTGATGAATAGGAAGAAGCACTGAGGTAGATGATACCGTAAGGATAGCGGCAGAAGTCATTGCATCACTTCCTACCTCTCCAGTAAAAGTTACTACATCTAGCTCGGAGACATCTTCAAGCATGGTTGTGACAACTTCAACATTTGTCCAATCACCTATAGCAACAACAAAAGTAACTACCATTTCGTCTACCAAGTTGCAGTCTCCTATTTCATCAAGTTTTCCAGCAGTAAGTATTCCTATTTTTTATTCTACAAGTGTAAATACTTCAAGTTATCTAGTAGACAGTATACCATTCTCTATAGCCAGTCTTACTATGTCTACTATCACTACTACTAAGGCATTAAGTACCATAATAGATAAGCCTAAGGCTCAACTGAGTATAAGATTTTTGGGCAAGAATATAGTAGAGGATATAGACCTAGATGAGGAAATAAAGATTCCAACATTGGATTTTGCAAATCTATCAGCGGATCAAATGCAAAATATAGGTGAAATCCTCCAAAGGAAAGCGAAGCAAAAGAAGCTTAAAGAGGAGAGAAACAAGGAATATAAAATTATTAAGGATGCTAAGGACATTTTGTCAGAAGCATTAGGTATTAAAGTAGACTCCTCTCAACATGTTTTGTTACAATTAGCAGAAGTGGTAAATAAGTACAATGAGGATTCATCTGGGATAGACAAGTTAGTTGAAAAAGCCGAGAAGAAATTCAACAATAAAGTGCTTGAGCACATTGGTCAACACATAGCTATTAATCAAGTAGAATTATCTTCAGTTTTGACAAACATTGAATCTTCCTATTCGAATGTTACCTCTCTTTTGGTCAAACTATGCAATGTTGCCGAATTCACCAAGGATGTCAAGGATAAAATGAATAAAATTGATGAGGATTTGAAGATTAGCATACAGAAGCTGCAACTTGAACCAAGTTCAAACTCTGCTCATCACATGAAAATCTCATTCCTATCAAATATGCAGTCAAAACTACTGAAAGAAGACACAAGGATCCGGTCCACACTGCTAGATATTTAGAACATGATCCTTCCCATCATGAATACAATGTATAAGCACATTGAACATTCCAAAACATTAATTCATGACAATCTATTCTCAATAGCAGATCACATGATTGAACTCTCTGTAGAAGTCCAAATTGCAATCCAAACATGCAAGATTTTGCAAGAAAATTGGGACAGAACCCTGGCACTGATAATGAAGGTACATTCTATTTTTCTATCAAATTTTGGATTCTCCCTGTAAAACACTTGTATATACACCTTTGGCATTATCACCAAAAAGGGGGAGATATGTATAGAAGAAAAAGTTAGTACATTGAAAGGGGGAGATAATTTATAAAGCCCTATGACAAAGACAAATTTTGAAAAATCAAAATAAATCTCAGCATGGTTCATGTATATAAGTTTTGGGCAATAAGTGTTTTTGTCACTAATGCCAAAGGGGGAGATTGTTGGCATTAAGTAGGATTGCCACTAGTGACAACACTTATTTGCATTCTGAGTGCAAACCGAGCAGAACAGTGCAAACTGAGCAGAACAGTGCAAACCAAGTAGAACAGTGCATACTGAGCAAAATAGTGTAAACCAAGTAGAACAGTGCAAACCAAGCAGAACAGTGCAAACTGAGCAGAACAGTGCAAACCGAGCAGGACAGTGCAAACCGAGCAGGATAGTGTAAACCAAGTGACATTATGTCTACCGAGTCACAAGTATTTATCGAGTTTGAAACTTACCGAGTGGTTAGTATGAACTGTGCCTTCACTTCTACCAAGTGCATGATGATGCCAAGTAATGCAGTGGACGCTGAGTATCAGAAAGTCACCGAGTTAGTTTGCAGGAACCGTGTAACCATACTTGGGCTGACTTAGTAGCACTTATGTTTATTTGTCAAGCCGACTTTGTAATTGTAATTAATTGTTTAGACTTGTATATAAACAATGTTGTAAAAATACCAAGATGTATGAGTATGAATGTGAAAAAAAGAGAGATAAGTGAATTACAAAGGGCTACAGTAGTATAAGGAGCAGCAGAGACAAATTTATCACAGAAGGTGATCAGTACATCAGAGAATCTCAATCAGCAATCCAGTTGCAAAGTAAGAGATCTACTATTTCATCCTAACAGGTGAATCAGCTTGAAATCCTTTAACCGGGTAGACTTAATAGTCTTTGTAAAATCTCTTAACCGAGTGCATACTTCATTGTATGTTTGTAAAACCTCTAACAAGGTGGACCTAGCAGTCCTTATTGCTCCTAGCAGGGCAGATCATCAGAAGTGATCAATGTAAGCCTTAACCGACCAACTTTATACTGCAGTATTAAAGCTTTGTGGGTTTCATCCCCACCCCAGTTTTACTTTCTTTTGGAAGGTTTCTGGGTAACCAAATCTATGTGTCATTGTTGTGAATGCTTTTAAGTTTCATGCTTTCTATATGCAAAAGGATAAAGTAAACTATATGTTAATACATCTGATGTTGAAAAAAAATTTGAAGTTACTGAGTCACCCCTCCCCTCTCAGTAACTTGGTTAATTCTTGAATATTTCCAACTATATATATATATACAGATATATATATATATACATATATATATATATATACATATATATATATATATATACATATATATATACATAATATATATACATACATATATATATATATATATATATATATATATATTATGTATATATATATGTATATATATATATATGTATATATATATATATATATATATGTATATATATATATATCTGTATATATGTATATATATATATGTATATATATATATATGTATATAGATATATATGTATATATGTATATATATATATGTATATATGTATATATATATGTATATATGTATATATATATATCTGTATATATGTAGATATATATATATATATATATATATGTATATATATATATGTATATAGATATACATATATATATATACATATATATATATATATATATATACATATATACATATATACATATATATATACATATATATATATATATACATATATACATATATAGATATATATATACATATATACATATATACATATACATATATACATATATACATATACATATATACATATATATACATATATACATATATACATATATACATATATATATATATACATATATATATATATACATATATATATATACATATATATATATATATATACATATACATATATATATACATATACATATATATATACATATATATATATATATATACATATATATATATATATATACATATATATATATATATATATATATATATGTATGTATATATATATATATATATATATATATATATATATATATATATATATATATATATATATATGTATATATATATATATGTATATATGTATATATATATATATATATATATATATATATATATATATATATATATATATATATATATATAATGTAAGCAATCTAACTTGGGTTTGAACTCGTTTTTGTTGTAGGATCAATCAGAGCCTAACACTTCTTCAAAGAGGCTACATTTTGATGATCCCACTACGACAAAGGATGTAGTTTTAGTTTTGTGGTCATTTAGAGATGCCACTTGGCACATTTTGAGATGGCATATATGCCACATTATACACCTTGAAACATTGATTTTGTAGAGATTTTAAAATGGCATGTGACATATTTGTATATGGAGATATTTTTGATACATTTGATACTTTCTATATATAGAACATGTTCATTTTTATGTTATATTTGCGTCATCTTTTGTATGCATATTTATTATCCATGTTAATGGAATTGAATGGTGAAGTTATATCTTGACTATGATTATCATTATGATTTAAATTATATCTTATTGAAGTTACATTTATTTTTCTTTTCTTTGGAATACCCTGTTCATGGAGGTTATTATGTTTGAGGTTTAACTTCTATAGATTTTCTATGTTCTTATGTTTCATATCATTATATATAATCACTTGAACAAATTAGTACTACATTGTTTCAATACTATCTATATAACTCATCATATTGGGGTTTACTAAATGCATAGAGAAATGTAGCACTTGTGTTGTTAGGTCACTTGGGTCGAGCATGGTCGTGAGTGTTCCAGTGACTCCATGGGCAGAACGGGGTTGTTATTGGTGTTTACCCAGCCAACTAGAGCCTATGGAGAAGATGGTTTGATGCAATGTCAGACAGTTTGAAGGATACACTGCTGAGCCACTTTCAACTGACCCTCACTACAAGTTTTGGCATCGACTAAGATCATCTTGCCAAATGCAAATGAAGTTGAATCACCCAAAACTAAGAGAGGTTATTGTACAACTTGGAAATATGATCTCGTAGCATCTAATGGCTTGTCAATATGTCTTATGAGGTTTGAGATATGATCCCCAGAAGATCACTGCCCAATCGTGCTTAGTGCATCTTGGGGTCACTTGGGTCTAGCATGGTCGCGAGCATTCTAGTGACTCCATGGGTAGAACGGGGTTGTCATTGGTGTTTACCCAGCCACAAAAAGCCTATGGAGAAGATGGTTTGATGTAATGTTTGACGGTTTGAAAGATACATTGCTGAGCCACTTTCAACTGACCCTAACTGCAAGTTTTGGCATCTACTGAGATCATCTTGCCAAATGAAAATGAAGTGGAATCACCCAAAAATAAGAGAGGTTATTTTAGACCTTAGAAACATGATCCCATAGCCTCTAATGGATTTTTGATACATCTTATGAGGTCTGAGATACAAGCCCCGGAAGATCGCTGCCCAATCGTGCTTAGTGCACCTTGGGGTCACTTGGGTCGAGTGTGATCGCGACCATTCCGGTGACTCCGTGGGCATAATAGGGTTGTCACTAGCATTTAATAGGCCAACTAAAGCTAATGGAGAAGATGGTTTGATACAATGTCAGATGGTTTGACAGATACACCATTGAGTCACTTTCAACTGACCCTCACTGCAAGTTTTGGCATTGACTAAGATCATCCTGCCAAATGCAAATGACTTCAAATCACCAAAAACTGAGAGAGGTTATTATACACCTTGAAAACACTATCTCGTAGCATCTAATGGCTTGTTGATACCTCTTAAAAGGTCTAAGATATGAGCCCCGGAAGATCGCTGCCCAATCATGCTTAGTGCACCTTAGGGTCACTTGCGTTGAGCATGGTCGCGAGTGTTCTGGTGACTCTATAGGTGGAATAGGGTTGTCACTAGCATTTAACCAGCCAATTGGAGCTGATAGAGTAGATGGTTTGATTCAGTGTCAGATGGTTTGAAATATATGCTGCTGAGCCACTTTCAACTGACCCTCACTGAAAGTTTTGGCATCGATAGAGATCATGTTGCCAAATGCAAACAAAGTTGAATCACCAAAAACCAAGAGAGGTTATTGTAGATGATGAAAACATGATCTTGTAGCACATAATGTCTTGTCAATACCTCTCATGAGGTCTGAGATACAAGCCCTGGAAGATCACCGCACAATTGTGCTTAGTGCACCATGGGGTCACTTTGGTCGAGTGTGGTCGCGATCATTCCAGAGACTCCGTGGGTAGAATGGGGTTCTCCCTAGCATTTACTCGGCCAACCAGAGCTAACAGAGGAGATGGTTTAATGTAGTGTTAGATGGTTTTAAAGATACGCTATTGAGATGCTTTCAACTGACCCTCACTGCAAGTTTTGGCATCGACTAAGATCATCTTGCCAAACGAAAATGAAGTTGAATCCTCATAAACTGAGAGAGGTTATTATAGATCTTAGAAACATGATCATATAGCACTTGAGGGCTTGTCGATACCTCTCACGAGGTTCAAGATACGAGCCCTAGAAGATCACTACCCAAACATGCTTAGTGGACCATGGGGTCACTTGGGTTGAGCATGGTCGCAAGCATTCCATTGACTCCGTGGGTGGAATGGGGTTGTCATTGGTGTTTACCTGACCAACTGGAGCTGAAGGAGTAGACAGTTCAATGCAATGTCAGATGGTTTGAAAGATACACTGCTGAGCCACTTTCAACTAACCCTCACTACAAGTTTTGGCATCGACTAAGATCATCTTGCCAAATGCAAATGAAGTTGAATTGCCCAAAACTGAGAGAGGTTATTGAAGACCTCAAAAACATGATCTTGTAGCACCTAATGGTTGTAAATACCTCTCATGAGGTTTGAGATACGAGCCCCAGAAGATCGCTGCCTAATCGTGCTTAGTGCACCATGGGGTCACTTGTGTCGAGCGTGGTTGCAAGCATTCCAATGACTCCATGGGTGGAATGGGGTTGTCACTAGTGTTTGCCTAGACAACCAGAGCCAATGGAGTAGATAGTTTGATGCAATGTTAGATGGTTTGAAAGATACACTGCTGAGCTGCTTTCAACTAACCCTCACTTCAAGTTTTGATATCGACTAAGATCATCTTGCCAAATGTAAATGAAGTTGAATCACCCAAAACTGAGAGAGGTTATTGTAGACCTAGGAAACATGATCCTATAGCACCTGACAGCTTGTCAATACCTCTCATGAGGTCAGAGATATGAGCCCCATAAGATCACTGTTTAATCATGCTTAGTGCACCTTGGGGTCAATTGGGTCGAGCGTGGTCGTGAGCGTTTCGATGACTCTGTGGGTGAAAAAAGGTTGTCACTAGAATTTACCCAACTAACCAGAGTGGATGGAGAAGATGGTTTGATGCAATGTTAGATGGTTTGAAAGATACACTGCTGAGCCACTTTCAACTGACCCTCACTTCAAGTTTTGGCATCGACTAAGATCATCTTTCCAAATGAAAATGAAGTTGAATCACCCAAAACCAAGAGAGGTTATTGTATACCTCAAACACATGATCCCATAGAACCTGATGGATTGTCAATACCTATGATGAGGTCTGAGATACCAGCCCCAGAAGATCTCTGCCCAATTGTGCTTAGTGCACGATGGGGTCACTTGGGTTGAGCGTGGTCGCGAGCATTCCATTGACTCCATGGGAAGAATGGGGTTTTCACTAGCATTTACCCAACCAACTAGAGCTGATGGAGTAGATGGTTCGATGCAATGTCAGATGGTTTGAAAGATACACTGTTGAGCCGCTTTTAATTGACCCTCACTGCAAGTTTTGTCATCGACTGAGATCATCTTGCCAAATGCAAATGAAGTTGAATTTTCCAAAATTGAGAGAGGTTATTGTAGACCTCAGAAACATGATCTCACAACACCCAATGGCTTGTCAATACCTCTCATTAGGTTTGAGATATGAGCCCCAGAAGATCACTGCCCAATTGTGCTTAGTGCACCATGGGGTCACTTGGGTCGAGCGTGGTCGCGAGCATTTTGGTGACTCCGTGGGTGGAACGAGGTTGTCATTGGCATTTACCTGGCCAACCAGAGCTAATGGAGTAGACAATTTGATGCAATGTCAGATGGTTTGAAATATATGCTGCTGAGTAGCTTTTAACTAACCCTCACTGCAAGTTTTTGCATCGACTAAGATCATCTTGCCAAATGCAAATGAAGTCGAATAGCCCAAAACTAAGAGAGGTTATTGTAGACCTCACAAGTAGTTGTATTTTACATATTGAGTAAATAGTCCTTGGGAATATGTCCTTGTCTATAGTGGAAACAATTAGGTTTTCATTCTGAAATAAGAGAAGAACCAAATGGGAAAGCATGCACACTTCTTTTCTTGACCCAGTTCCATTGCAATGACTATTAGTGGTATGTTTGAAATTTGAATTGTGAAACTAATCATGATTAAGCTTGTGAAATTTGAACTATGAAGCTTATTATGTTTGAGGTTTAACTTCTATAGATTGTTTGAAATGATAAAAAATAATATCATTAAAGGATTAGAAACAACAATCAAACATGTGAGAATTCAAACCATACAAATGACATACATAAATGACATGTAAGATCCCTTCTTGGCACTATTGGCCACCCATACATGATTTTGGTCATAAGTCCTTATCAAGACTTCTAGGACATTTAACTTTTAAATCAAATTGATTGTTACAAATTTTCATTATAGGCTTCAAAAGATCTCAGTTAACCATTAAGGATCCCTTTGTCCTTCTATCTCTCATTGGATCCATGGTGACCATAGGCATCTTCATAGGCACTCCTGGACAAGTTACAATCCACATAGAAAACCAAGTTTATTGACTCAAAATATAATCTAAGAAAGGTGAAATTAATGTATTGAAATTAAGCTTAACAAACTTAGAAAACAATGCACTAAGTTAACTTATTACCTAGTCAAGTGTTCCTGAAGGGTCATCTCTTTGCTTCAGTGTCTCCAATAGTGCTTCATGATCAGCAGTACTAATAGTCCAAATTTCCTTTGTCTTTGGTCTTCCTTGATGCTTTGACAACTTGACATTTGTTTCTATAACAATGTGTGAATACATGAGAATAGTTTTGTGCTTCTCATAGTCTTCAAAAGCGGGAATTCCATTCTTTCTAATCATGTATGTTCACAACCATGTTGCCTCAATAAAAATTGAACTACTAGGATATGTGAACCCATCACCATCTATCATCAGTTGTACAAGCTTTTTTTTACCTTGTACACAATGTGTTAACCAATAATTTGACCTCTCATCATTCCCCTATGGTGCAACCAATGCAAAAACATCTCCTGGCTTCAGAAGATCTAAAAGATGGTCATACTCAACTAAAGTGTCCATGTCATCATTTATTATATAGAGTGTCAAAGATAAAGGAGTTAAATACTATGGAACCCATATATCCACCCACTCACTTGACTCACAATGATCCCAATCATACTGAAAACACATGGGGCAAAAAAAAGCCAACTCTCGTGTCCAAATGGTCCATGTACTACTATTGGAGCTTCAGAATGAATGCATTTTTTAAGAGTCTTTCACTGTTTGACAATCTAATCTATCTCCTATAGTTCCCTCCTCAACCAACCAAAAGAATCTATGCACTATAGAATCAAGAGTCCCCCCTACGACAATGCTAAAGTACACCAATCAATAATAGAATAAGAATCAAGAAGTACAACACCTAAAATCCTCAATTTCTCCTTAACTAGAGCTCTCTTCACACATGCACCTGCTCCGTCGTGCTCCCCTTTCCCATGCCCTGACTCAAAAAAACTCCAAATATGAGGTGCACTTCTCTCCACATGCATTGTACACAACCAATAAAACATTTTGGCATTCTTAAATTGATTGGTACAATTATCTGACCAAATGAGATGCCTATCCATAGCAATACAATTTTCCTGCAAGAAGTCAAAATAGTTTTGGAAACATTGTTGAACAAAATCATGAGAGTGAGACCTATCATCGCTCATATAAAAATGGTACTCTCTGATTATATTTCACTCATCTTTTGTGCTATCAGGGGAATGTCTATATGTGATGTGTACAAAAATAGCAACTTGAATGGAATTGTAATATTGAGCTTGAGTCTCATTTTGGGGCTGCAATGTATAGTTCTCTGCAAAGTATACAATGGATATAATAGTTCTAATGGGGAAATTGTCCTTACATGTCCTGAATTGTTGATCCAACCATTGAGACTTGTGACTATGCCTTGCATACTTGTAAAAAAGATTTATCTTGAAATCTGAGATAAAATCAGCAACATTGTATTCTTTTGCAACTAACTCACATCTAGAGCCTTCACCTCCACTCTTCAATGTCTATTTCACTATTTCATATAGATTTTTTTGGACGAGTGTCTTTCCAAAATTGTGTTCCAAACCCTCATGAAAACATGTTCTAAACTTGGACAAGCCACCACATTCTGAGCACTTGGCATTTAAGCAATCTTTTTTATAAAATAAATAACCATCATCTCTATGACATAAAAATTGATCTAGCAAGTCTCTTGATTATTTGGGAAGACCACTTGCACCACAATCCTCTAACATTTCATTAGTATGCAAAGTAGAATGAATGGACTATAATAATTCATGATGCATTGAAAAATCAACACGATATTTGCAACAACATGTATTCTGAATCTTAAGGGGTACACAATAAAATGGCTTCACGGCTTCAAAAGACCTTTGTGACATTTTCAATGTTGGATGTGTCTCACAAAATTTTTTATACAACATTGTTTGACTTACCTCCACATAATGTTTAGGATGTGGAGTGTGGTCTCCATTTCCAACTCTCAACTTCAAGACATCCTTCACATTTGGTGACACTCTTGAGTTAGCATCCCAAAATTGTTGAATTTCATCCTTGACAACATCTGTTAGCTTCTTATCGAAATGTGGAAGTCTCCCACCATAAGCCCATGTTTCAATTTGAAGTGGATCATCAAGTCTTTCTCTTCTTGCAAGTGCTCTACCCAAAGTTTTATGGTCTATATTGAAGTCAACACAAGTTTGTCTCATCAAACGAGCCTTTCTCAACTGATGACTTACTAAGGAGGTTGTAATAACCCTCCGAGAAAATATCTTTCTTTTTCTCTACTAGTCTTCCTAATGGTATTGAGAGCATTGAAAAGATTCTTCACAACAATGACATTTCTGTCCATTTTCTTGTTTACACAAATCTTCAATTTGACAAGCATAGCTCTCATCTTTTGCATCTTTAACAATTGCACAAAAAATTGACATTGCTCAACCAATGTCTTGTTTCCGAAAAATTGATCATAAAGTCTTGAAGTCCCCAACCTAATGGTTCTATGTGACCTCTTTCCTTCCCAATTATTCATAATGTTCTCCTCAATTTAAATTAACAATTTAGGTGTTCTTGAAAGCCCCGAATTTGAAGATTGATTATCTTTATTGCAAGGGACTTCATTTCACATATAATTTGGAGATGTGTAACAATCATGTCGTTCTTGTACAACATTTTCATTCCCCAAGTCTATATTTTCAATCTCCATCTATACATTTTGATCTTCATTCCATTCACTATCATTCCCCAAATCTACATTTTCATTCCCCAAGTCTACATTTTCATTCTCCATCTCTACATTTTCATCTTCACTCCATACATTGTTATTCAAAAAATTAATTTCCATATTATTTTCAAATTCAACATCCTCTTCACTTAGAACTACATTTATAGGGTCACCTTGATTAATGTTTAACATACCTTCTCTCCTTCTTCAAAGATTTTCCCTATCTTTTTCCCTATATGCTTGAATTTATTCATTCGTCACCTTCCTCTTCTGTTTAGCCTTTCGACGACTACTGCTTCCCATGGTTAGACCACAAGTTGAAAAAACAAAAAAATTGGACGCAAATCACGTTGTTTTTCCCTACAGCCCGTGAAAAAGTCTGAAATCCCATGATTGTCTAGTCTATGGGGACAGGGAATATTTTGGTCAAATATGACCAGTGACAAATCGGGTACCCGATATTTCCAGGCACATGAAAAAAGGGTGGGAGCAAATGAAAAAATTGAACTTTTACATATAAAATGGGGTATTTAATATATAAAATGTATATTATATATACTAGAATGTAGTGTGTGTGTGTGTATATATATATATATATATATGAGGCATATGATATATATATAATGTATATTATATATATACTAATGTATATAATACATATTATATATATAATGTATTTGATAAGGCGTACTAGGACCCCTTGTAATTTTGGTGGTCTGACTATACTGAACAACTAGATGTCATCATCTATCCTAGAAACTAGTACTAGGACCCCTAGGAAGTCCCCATGACCCCTAGGAGTCTTCATGACACCTTTTGACACATTTGAATGCTCAAGTGTGTACGAAGGCATCGTACGACCCCTTAGGACACACTTGAGCATTCAAATGTGTCAAAAGAGGTCACATGGACTTCCTAGGGGTCCTAACGCATGATCAGGCATATTAGGAACCCTAGGAAGTCCCCATGACCCCTTCTGACACATTTCAATGCTCAAGTGTGTCTGAAGGGTCTGTAGGACCCTTTAGGAAATAGTTTAACCTTCCAATGTGTCGACAGGGGTCACGGGGACTTCCTAGGGGACCTAACTCACAATAAGGCCTACTACAACCCCTAGGAAGTCCCCATGACCCCTTTTGACATATTTGAATGCTCAAGTGTGTCCAAAGGGGCTGTAGGAACCCTTAGGGGTCCTCGTGGGCCTTATCATGAGTTAGGACCCCTATGAAGTCCACATGACACCTATGGACACATTGGAATGCTCAAGTGTGTTATAAGGGGTCCTACAGCCCCTTTGAACAAACTTCAGCATTCAAATGTGTCAAAAGGGGTCATGGCGACTTCCTAGGGGTCCTACTAGGCCTTATCATGTATTAAGACCCCTAGGAAGTCTCTGTGATCCCTTTTGATACATTGGAATGCTCAAGTGTGTCATAAGGAGTCCTACGGCCCCTTCGAACACACTTGAGCATTCAAATGTGTCAAAAGGGGTCATGGGGACTTCCTAGGGGTCCTAGTAGGCCTTATTGCAAGTTAGGACCCCTAGGAAGTCCCCGTGACCCTTTTTGAAACATTGGAATGCTAAAAGGTGTCCTACGACATCCTAAAATGCCTTTAGAGACACTTGAGCATTCCAATGTGTCAAAATAGGTTATGGGGACTTCCTAGGTGTCCTAATAGGCCTTATCATGTGTTAGGACACCTAGGAAGTCCCTGTGAGCCCTTTTGACACATTGGAATGCTCAAGTATGTCATCAGGGGTCCTACGGCCCCTTCAAACACACTTGACTATTCACATGTGTCAAAAGGGGTCACAGGGACTTCCTAGGGGTCCTAACTCATGAGAAGGCCTACTACGACCCTTAGGAAGTCCCCGTGACCCCTTTTGACACATTGGAATGTGCAAGTGTGTCTTAAGGGGTCCTAATATGCCTTCGGACACACTTAAGAATTCAAATGTCTCAAAAGGGGTCATGGGGACTTCCTAGGGGTCCTAGTAGGCCTTATAATGAATTAGGACCCCTAGGAAGTCCCTGTGACCCCTGTGGACACATTGGAATACTTAAGTGTTTCCTAAGGAGTCCTACAAAACCTTTCAACATAGTTGAGCATTCCAATGTGTCAAAATGCATCATGTGGACTTCCTAGGGTACATAGTAGGCCTTATCACAAGTTAGGACCCCTAGGAAGTCCTTGTGACCCCTGTGGACACATTCAAATGCTCAAGTGTGTCCTAAGGGGTCCTACAGCCCTTTGAACACACTTGAGCATTTAAATATGTCAAAAGAGTTCATGGGGACTTCCTAGGGGTCCTAATAGGCCATATTGCATGTTAGGACCCCTAGGAAGTCCTTGTGACTCCTATGGACATATCGGAATGCTCAAGTGTGTTTGAAGGAGCTATAAATCCCCTTATGGACACATTTGAATGCTCAAGTGTGTCCTAAGGGGTCCTACTATGTGTTTGAAAACACTTGATCATTCAAATGTGTTAAAAGGGGTCATGGGGACTTCCTAGAGGTCCTAATAGGCCTTATCATGCACTAGGAGCCCTAGGAAGGCCCGATGACCCCTTTTGACACATTGGAATGCTCAAGTGTGTCATAAGGCATCCTATAGCCCTTTCGGACACACTTGAGCATTAAAATCTGTCAAAAGAGGTCATAGGAACTTCCTAGGGGTCCTCATAGGCCTTATTGCATATTAGGACCCCTAGGAAGTCCTCGTGACCCCTATGGATAGATTGGAATGCTCAAGAATGTCCTAAGGGGACTTACAACACCTTTAGACACACTTGAGCATTCTAATGTGTCAAAATGGGTCATGGGGACTTCCTACGGGTCCTAGTAGGCCTTATCCAAAGTTAGGACCCCTAGGAAGTCCCTATGACCCCTATGGACATGTTGGAATGCTCGAGTGTGTCGTAATGGGTCCTATGGCCCCTTCTAACACACTTGAGCATTCAAATGTGTCAAAAGGGGTTATGGGGACTTCCTAGGGGTCCTAATAGGCCTTATCATGCATTAGGACCCCTATGAAGTCCTTGTGACCCCTTTTGACAAATTGGAATGCTCAAGTGTGTCATAAGGGGTCCTATGACCCCTTGAGACACACTTGATCATTCAAGTGTGTCAAAGGGGGTCATGGGGACTTCATAGGGCTCCTAGTATGCCCAATCAGGCATTAGGACCCCTAAGAAGTCTTGATGACCACTATGGACACATTCGAATGCTGAAGTGTCTCATAAGGGGTCCTACGGCCCCTTCGGACACACTTGACCATTAAAATGTGTCAAAAGGGGTCATAGGGAATTACTAGGGGTCCTAATAGGCTTTATCATGTGTTAGGACCCCTAGGAAGTCCCTGTGACCTCTTTTGACACATTAGAATGCTCAAGTGTGTCGTAATGGGTTCTATAATGCCTTCGGACACACTTGAACATTCCAATGTGTCAAAAGGGGTCATGGGGACTTCCTAGGGCTCCTAGTAGGCCTTTTCACTAGTTAGGACCCCTAGGATGTCCCCTTGACCCCTTTTGACACATTTGAATGCTCAAGTGTGTCCAAAAGGGCTGTAGGATCCCTTATGACACACTTGAGCATTCCAATGTGTCGAAAGGGGTCACAAGGACTTCCTACAGTTCATAATGCATGATAAGGCTTATTAGGATCCCTAGCAAGTCCTCATGACCCCTTTTGACACATTTGAATACTCAAGTGTCTTCGAAGCGGCTGTAGGACCCCTTATGACACACTTTAGTGTTCCAATGTGTCAAAAGGGGTCATAGGGACTTCCTAAGGTTCCGAAAGTGTGATAAGGCCTATTAGGACCCCTAGGAAGTCCCCATGACCCCTTTTGACACATTTGAATGCTCAAGTGTGTCCGAAGGGACCATAGGACCCCTTAGGACACACTTGAGGAGTGTTCCAATGTGTCAAGAGGGGTCACAGGGACTTCCTAGGGGTCCTATCATGTGATAAGGCATATTAGGAACCCTGGGAAGTCCCTATGACCATTTTTGACATATTGGAATGCTCAAGTGTGTCTGAAGGTGTTGTAGTACCCCTTAGGACACACTTGAACATTCCAATGTGTCAAAATGGGTCATGGGGACTTCCTAGGGGTCCTAACTCATGATAAGGCCTATGAGGACTCCTTATGACACACTTGAGCATTCCAATGTGGCCACAGGGGTCACGTGGACTTCCTAGGGGTCCTAACTTATGATAAGGCCTACTAGGACCCCTAAGGGGTCCTACAGCCCTTTTAGAGACATTTGAATGCTCGACTATGTCTAGAAGGGGCCGTATGAGACCTTAAGACATACTTGAGTATTCCAATGAGTCAAAAGGGGTCACGAGGACTTCATAGGGGTCCTAATGCATGATAAGGCCTATTAGGTTTCCTAGGAACTCCCCATGACCACTTTTGACACATTTGAATGCTCAAGTGTGTCTGAAGGGGCCATAGTTCCCCTTAGGACACACTGGAGTGTTCCAGTGTGTCTAGAGGGGTCATAGGGACTTCCTAGGGGTACTAACTCATGATAAGGCCTACTAGGATGCCTAGGAAGTCACCATGACCTCTTTTGATAGATTTGAATGCTCGAGTGTGTCTAAAGGGGCCATAGGACCCCTTAGGACATAGTTGAGTATTTCAATGTGTCTATAGGGGTCATAGAGACTTCCTAGGGCTCGTAACTTGTGATAAGGCCTACTAGGACCCCGAGGAAATCCCCATGACCCATTTTGACACATTCGAATGCTCAAGTGTGTCCAAAGGCATCGTAGGACCCCTTAGGACACACTTGATCATTCCAATGTGTCCATAGGGGTTAGGGGGACATTCTAGGGGTAATAACATGTGATAAGGCATATTAGGACCCCTAAGAAGTCCTTATTACCCCTTTTGACACATTTGAATGCTCAAGAGTGTTCGAAGGGGCTGTAGGACCCCTTAGGATACACTTGAGCATTCCAATGTGTCCATAGGGGTCACAAGGACTTCCTAGGGATCCTAACATGCAATAAGGTGTACTAAGACCCCTTGGAAGTCACCATGACCCCTTTTGACACATTTGAATGCTCAAGTGCATCTAAACAGGCCGTAGGACCTGTTATGACACACTTGAGCATTCCCATGTGTCAAAAGAGGTCACAAGGACTTCCTAGGGGTTCTAACAGGCAATGAGACCTATTAGGAGCCATAGGAAGTCCCCATGACCCCTTTTGACACATTTGAATGCTAAAGTGTGTCTAAAGGGGACATAGGACCCCTTTGGACACACTTGAGCATTCCAATGTGTCTACTAGGGTGATGGGGACTTCCTAGGGGTCCTAACTTGCAATAAGACCTAATAGGAACCCTAGGAAGTCCCCATAACCCATTTTGACACATTTGAATGCTCAAGTGTGTCTGAAGGGGCCGTAGGACCCCTTATGACACACTTAAGCATTCCAATATGACAAAAGGGGTCACAGAGACTTCCTAGGGGTCCTAATGCATGATAAGGCCTATTAGGACACCTAGGAAGTCCCAATGACCCCTTTTCACACATTTGAATGCTGAAGTGTGTCTGAAGGGGCCGTAGGATCCCTTATGACACACTTGAGCATTCCAATATGCCAAAAGGGGTCATAGGGGCATCCTACGGGTCATAATGCATGATAAGGCCTATTAGGACCCCTAGGAAGTCCTCATGACCCCTTTTGACACATTTGAATTTTCAAGTGTGTCCAAAGGAGCTTTAAGACCCCTTAGGACACACTTGAGCATTACAATGTGTCCACAGGGGTCACAGGGACTTCCTAGGGGTCCTAACTTGTGATAAGGGTTACTAGGATCCCTAGGAAGTCCCCATTACCCCTTTTGACACATTGGAATGATCAAGTGTTTCTAAAGGTGTTGTAGGACCACTTAGGACACACTTGAGCATTCTAATGTGTCCATAGGGGTCACGAGGACTTCCTAGGGGTCCTAATGCATGACAAGGCCTATTAGGACCCCTAGGAAGTCCCTATGACCCCTTTTGATACATTTGAATGGTCAAGTGTCTCCGAAGGGGCCATAGGACCCCCGTGAAATACACTTGAGCATTACAATGTGTCTACAAGGGTCACAAGGACTTCCTAGGGGTCCTAATGGGCGATAAGGCATACTAAGACCCCCAAAAAATCCCCATGACCCCTTTTGACACATTTGAATGCTCAAGTGTTTTTCAAGGGGCCGTAGGACCCCTTAGGAAACACTTGAGCATTCCAATGTGTCCACATGAGTTGCAAGGACTTTCTAGGTGTCATAACTCATGATAAGGCCTACTAGGACCCCTAGAAAGTCCACATGAGCCCTTTTGACATATTTGAGTGATCAAGTGTATCTAAAGTGGCCGTAGGGCCCCTTATGACACACTTGAGCATTCCAATGTTTCCACAGGGATCACGGGTACTTCCTAGGGGTCCTAACTTGTGATAAGGCCTAGTAGGACCCCTAGGAAGTCCTGATGACCCCTTTTCACACATTTGAATGCTCAAGTGTTTTCAAAGGGACTGTGGGACCCCTTACGTTACACTTGAGCATTCCAATGTGTCAAAAGGGGTGATGGGGACTTCTTAGGGGTCCTAATGTGCGATAAGGCCTATTAGGACCCCTAGGAAGTCTCCATGACCCTTTTTGACACATTTGAATGCTCAAGTGTGTTTGAAGGGGCCGTAGGACACCTTATGACATAGCTGAGCATTCCAATGTGTCAAAAGGTGTCATGGGGACTTTGTAAGGGTCCTAATGTGTGATAAGGCCTATTAGGACCCCTAAGAAGTCCCCATGACCTAATTTGACACATCTGAGTGCTCAAGTGTGTTCAAAGGGCCCATAGGACCCCTTAGGACACACTTGAGCATTCCAATGTGTCGATAGGGGTCACTGGGACATCCTAGGGGTTGTAACTTGTGATAAGGCATACTAGGACCCCTAGGAAGTCCCCATGACCACTTTTGACACATTGTAATGGTCAAGTGTGTTTGAAGGCATTGTAGGACCCCTTAGGACACACCTAAGCATTTTAATGTGTCCATAGGGGTCACAGGGACTTCCTTGGGGTCCTAACACATGATAAGGCCTATTAGGACACCTAGGAAGTCCCTACGACCCCTTTTGATACATTTGAATGCTTAAGTCTATTTCAAGGGTCCGTAGGACCCCTTAGGACACACTTGAGCATTCCAATGTGTCCATAGGGGTCATGGGGACTTCTTAGAGATCCTAACATGTGATAAGGCATACTAGGACCCCTAAGAAGTCCCCATGACCCCTTTTGACACATTTGAATGCTCAAGTGTGTCCAAAGGGGCCGTAGGATCCCTTATGAGACACTTGAGTGTTCTAATGTGTCAAAGGAGGTCACAGGGACTTCGTAGGTGTCCTACTGCATGATAAGGCATATTAGGACCCCTAGGAAATCCCCATGACCCCTTTTGACACATTTGAATGCTGAAGTGTGTTCGAAGGCATTGTAGGACTCCTTAGGACACACTTGAGCATTCCAATGTGTCCATAAGGGGTCCTACAATCCCTTCAGACACACTTGAGAATTCTAATGTGTCCATAGGGGTCATAGGGACTTCCTAAGGGTCCTAATTAACATGTGATAAGGCCTATCAGGACCCGTAGGAAGTCCCCATGAGCCCTTTTGACACATTTGAATGCTCAATTGTGTTTGAAGGGGATATAGGACCCCTTATGACACACTTGAGCATTCCAATGTGTCCATAGGGGTCACAGGGACTTACTAGGGGTCCCAATGTGGCATAAGGCATACTAGGACCCCTAGGAAGTCCCCATGACCCCTTTTGACACATATGAATGCTCAAGTCTATTCGAAGGTGTTGTAGATCCTCTTAGGACACACTTGAGCATTCCAATCTATCAAAAGGGGTCATGGGGACTTCCTAGGGGTCCTAACGCATGATAAGGCATAGTAGGACCCCTAGGAAGTCATATTATTTTCATGCATTACTTCATTTATGCTTTCTCTGGGAGGAAGATTATAATTTCCTTATTTCTACAAGCCCTAAAATATTTTTGTCATTATCACTCTCTGCCTCTACTCTCTGAATTTAGTTCTCCCTCTCCACTGCACTTAGCTTAGCCATGGTTAGCTTCTCTTTAATAGAGATTCTCCAAAATTTGCAAAATCCTTACCTGCTGTCAAATCCTAGCCTATGTCATGCATAATGAGAAAAGCAAGTGAAATGAAAGGGAAGTATGGATCAAATAGTGAAGGTGCATCAAATCAGATCAATATCATAATATATGTAGAAAATATTGTTACAGACAAAAATATTTGTATAAAGTAATGGGAAAGAGAGGGAAGAGCTTCTTGGACCCATGATAGAAACTATTAAGGAATTGCATGATATATTACTCCACGGTGCAAGGAATATTATTGATGAACATGGGATTGCAGCTACATCTATTCAATATACAAAGGAAGATATAGAAAATCTTCTTAATAAAGAGATTAATGTGAGAGAAAAGGACATGTCAGAAGAAAATGGTTATCTTGGTGCCATCCAAGGTATGCCAATTACTCAAGATGAAGAGACAAAGTCCATAGTTAATGGGAAAGAATGGGAAGAGCTTCTTGGACCCATGATAAAAGTTACAAATAAGGAGGAAGAGCTAGGAAGGGGATGAGTACTCACCATCTGCTAGTAGTCCAAGTAACAAGTGTTGTGGAATTATCCATAGAGAAATGTGAAATGAAGCCTTAAATTGGTTTAGTAGGCAAATAATTTGGTCATGTACTTCATTCTAGCACCACAAATATTTCTTTTGGAAATGCCTATTCATTAATGACCTTGCATTTACGGGACTTGGGAAACTAGGTTACTCATGTTGGGCATTATCACTCAAATGTAAGTTCATTGCCACCTTTGGAAAGGTAGTCTCACTCTTCTTTTTACAACGAAGGGAAGCCATCTATGGTCCAAGGTTTTAATTCAGCTGATAAGTGGAGAGATTCTCAGGGTACTGATCTCTTTCATAGAGTCTAAGTTCCTAATTCATCTCAAGGTTCTCGTTTAGGTGACCAACACCTTGGAGGTCCACAAATAGACCCATTGATTTCCCAAATTGGTAAAAGGGTAGATGCAATTTTGGAAAGAGTATCCCAATTAAAGAGAAATTGGAATTCCAGTGAGCATAAAGTTATTGCATATCCAATGGGTGTATCTCCTCCACTGACAAATATAACTGCTTGCAGAGACTTGAGTTTAAATGGAGACTATCTGTTCCCAAACATGCCCCAGTCAAGCAGATGAACCAGATGTTGCTTGAGTAAAGAAGATAGTGGTTTATTAAAGCATCTACAATAACCCACTTGCTATCAGTTACTACTTTTTGAGTGGCTTGCTAGCTGCTTCTCTGTAGGATTTCTATAATATATAATGTCTTCATGAGGTGACCCCACAATAGTGGGTTACACTTTTTTAGACATGCTGATTTTTGTTGAAATATCACATTTTTAATAAAATATGATTATTTAAGCCTTGAGAGGTTCCATTTGAAGGAATTAATTATAAATGGTTAGCTCAAAGCCTCTTAGATAAAAAAAACATTGATATAACATCTATACTCCTCATTCCTACCTACAATGGAGTCTCTTTTGCACCTATTAAAATGCTGATAAAAAATCACTTTGACTTTATCTTTTGGCAGATCAAATGAATCCATTTGAAAAACCTAATTATGTAGTAAGTTACTACTGAGAAAACTCTTTCCAATGATTATAATGTTAATATATATTAAGTTTATTATGACTTTGTATTTTTTGTTTTACTAAACATAGATATTTCACCATATCTCCACCTCTATGTTTGATGCTTATGGAAAAATAGTAAATGAGAGAAAAAAAATTCTAAAAAATATCTATGCCCTAGGTATTGAAGTTATCTTTCTATCAAAAAAATAAAAATGAAATTGGACAAATACACAACATGTTATAAGCTATGTAGTCAAGGTATGTCAAAATTACGGCTTGGTCAACTTCAAATGTTAAAAAAAACATTGATATAACATCTATACTCCTCATTCCTACCTACAATGGAGTCTCTTTTGCACCTATTAAAATGCTGATAAAAAATCACTTTGACTTTATCTTTTGGCAGATCAAATGAATCCATTTGAAAAACCTAATTATGTAGTAAGTTACTACTGAGAAAACTCTTTCCAATGATTATAATGTTAATATATATTAAGTTTATTATGACTTTATATTTTTTGTTTTACTAAACATAGATATTTCACCATATCTCCACCTCTATGTTTGATGCTTATGGAAAAATAGTAAATGAGAGAAAAAAAAATTCTAAAAAATATCTATGCCCTAGGTATTGAAGTTATCTTTCTATCAAAAAAATAAAAATGAAATTGGACAAATACACAACATGTTATAAGCTATGTAGTCAAGGTATGTCAAAATTACGGCTCGGTCAACTTCAAATGTTAATAAAATATGAAATAATCATGATAATGTCATAAAACCAATTGCATGCCCTCCATATGGATGTTAAAAAACTAAATTTGAAATAATCACATTGATAGCTATTTTAGAAAAAAAATTATGCTCTATGAAAACAATGTAACTCTTTGAAAAAACCAATCAAATAAATTCAAAAATAAAAATAAAAAATATATTTAGAATCTAAATATATAATCCTAAAATACTCTAATTTACTTCATCTTTTGATTCTTAATGGTTTAATGACAATATGCTTTTGAATCTAATTTTTTTTTCCAAAATTTAAAGTACAGTGTCTATTCAGGAAAAAAAGTGTAACCCACTATTGTGGGTTCACCCCATTGAAGTACATGATAGTTTTTGTAAATATTTTTTGTTGTAAAGGGTTAGTGAGCAATATCAAAGAAAAGGTTATTGCATGTATTATTTAGACACATATCAATTAGGAAACCATTTTTCTCCCATTACATGGCAGAAATGCCTAGATTCACTTTGTGGGTATCAATAGGCAGCAAGATGAGGGAAGAAATATTTGAGAAGAGGAAGTACAAATGTTACTATCCAAAACCATTTCGAGAGTAATCTTCTTCTCCTAATTGTAATAAGAAACTGAAAATGCAGAAGACAACAAATAGTTGGGGCATTTATTTCCTATGACCTATGCCAATTTCAGTTCAATTCCTATTGATGATATTCTCAATGTGTAAAAATAAATTGATGTGTTATTTTAAAATGGTGTTGACTGAAATTTATAAACATATGTCAAATATCCATTTTTTCCAGAATTTGAAATAGAACTAGTGGTAATATAATCAAATTTGTGAATTTCACATCCTATCATTGGATGTTAATCAAAAGTACAACACAGTAATATTTTTGAAATGATAAACAGTCTTAGTCTTATTTCAAACCTACTCCTGTGTATGTGGGTTCTCGGAGGTATCTACTGAGCAATGTGTGGATTTGTAATGTCCCTATCCATGACCTTACTCGCTCTGCTTAAAACTCCTAATTAGAATTTGGATTTCTAATGCCTGTTGTGATATTATTTGTTTGCCTTGCTCCTTACTGACTAATATTGTAATGAATTCTCTCTCTCTCTCTCTCTCTCAACCCCCACCACCTTCTCACTCTCTCTCTTCCTCAATGGTCACCCATGAATTTTTTAAATGGCTGATTGATTTCCTTTGCTTCTTTCAACGGCCATCGATGATTTTTCTGCAATCTGCCAACCTTTCATACATAATTGTAAAATACATATTAATATATATTATATACATATAAAATAATATGTAATATAAGATATATAATGTAACATTTAATATTAATATATATTAAATAATAATATTTAATGTAAAATATATACTATGTAATATTTAATATTTATAATATATAATCTAATATATATCTAATATATAATCTAATCTAATATAGGATGGAGAAATGGGAGGGAGAAAGGGGAGGGAAAAGTGAAAAATCAAAATTTTGCTGGCCTTTTTGGGTACTCAAAAATATCAGGTACATGAAGATATCGGGGACCCGATTAGCCTTGGTATTTCTTTGTGCACCAAACCTACATGGTCAACTATTGAAATGTCTCAAAAACATGTTTTTCCCCTGTTTCTCTGAGTTCCAAACTTCGACCATGTAGTTGACGATTTTTTTTTCACCCGAATTTGATGAAACAAAAAGGGTATATGAAGGAGATTATCAACTTTCTATCGATATAATTGCTGTCAAATTTTGAATTTGGTAAGTAATTATTAGTTATTTTCTAATTGAGTTACTTCTAAAGTGTTGATTTATATACTGATTGAAAAATGACTATAACTTTCAGACGGTATAACATTTTTTAAATTTGAAAAATGAGTCACATTCTATGCTTTGCCTACTATGAGGGAAAAAAATAAAAATTGAATTTGGTAAAGTTTTGAATGAGTTAAGTTGGTCAGACATCGGAGTTTTTTTATTCTAAAAATGTTGTAGAAAAAAATTCATAATTAATTATTTTTTTCGAATAAAGTTTTAAAAAAATGTGTCACATAGAGGCATGAGTCTACTACTTATATATAAAATATTATAATAAAGTATAATCATTTGATTATGATTAAGGTGGTCAGACATACACCTACTTCTTATTTGTTTCCTAAAATTTTTGTACTGCTGCATTGAAATCTATACTTTTCACCAATCATACTAACTTGTTTTCAAAAAAGGCCTAGTAGTTTAGAAACTACATTCAATTTTCTACAGATCTATTCCTACATCTTTTTGATATTAGGTTGATAGCTAGTTGAAATTTTCACGTCAAGTTGACTAACCCTGATTTGCTGATTTTTCATTGCCACTTAAGGGCATAGTTTGGCCCCTCATGATCTTCCACATACCCATTTTTTTTTTTTGATAGAAAAAGAAACAAGAGGGTGCTGGCCTATAGAACAAAGGGACTAGAAGCACATTAATAGCATATTAATGGCACTAGTCAAAGTAGATACAAATAGTTTAAAAATAGAATCACCAAGTCTAATCTACCCCTATCAAAAACATAAATCAAAGTACTAATCAAAAGGATTAAACCAGAGTACTTAAAATGAAGAGTTGCATTTAAAATAATAGTCATAAGCCACGTAGGGCTGTACCAAAAGCTAGATAAAATAACTTTAACCCCAAATGCAAAACAAGGGAACTGAGGGCCATGCCTAGTAAAAAATAAACAACTCATGAGCACCAATAGTTTGTTCTTTCCACCTAGATGTTTAGACATCAGAGTCCTAGCCCACTCCTCCTATGGGAATAGGAAAAGATCCTTATTATCCTCATCTACTTCCAGACTGCCACCCACCAACTTTTCCTGCACAGTATAGAGGGTCATAGCTGAAGCATGCATGACCTTTAGAGAAAATTTGTTTGTCATCATGCAGTGATGCTTCAGTTCCTGCACATTCTTTTTGATGTCAGCAATCTCCTTGTCCATATCAAAGAACCTCATCTTGAGAGTGCCTTTAAATTTGTTGTTGCTAGCCAAAACCCTGATATTGTACTCAAAGGTAGGGGGCTTATCCTAGGGATCATGAAGAGGAATCAGGGGTGGGGTAGAGTTACAGGGGATTTCCATGGTATACTGGAGGTTGGGTGGGAGAGTGTTACCAGTCCTAATAGGACTCATGTGATCATCTTAGGAACCCTTCATGGCCTTAGTGGTGTGAGAATCTTTTTCAGATAGGGACTACTCTTTAGAGGCCACTTCCATCATTCTAGTTTTACACTACTCCTTTTCAATTATATTAAACCTTTGGAAACCCAAGCCACTTAAGTCAACCTCCAGATTAACTTGGCTCTCCATCATTCTATTTTTTGGGCCTTTGTTTGGTCTCAGGAGTACTGTCATACTCCTTCCAATCTTTATTCTCCATGGATTCAGAGACATGAGACTCCTCCTGACCCTCCTTCCTATTGAAAGTGTTTTTAACACATTTTTTGTGGGTTCTACCCTCTTTAGCACCCATCACAGACTCCTCAATAACTTGGATGGACTGGGAGGTGGAATGAGAGGGATCTTTAGTTTTGGTTGGGGACTCCTCCTAGGTCATCTCTTGGATAATCAAGGGGGATGAGGTGGTGGGAAGATAGCCTTGTGGAATTGGTAAATGTAGAGAAGAAGGCCTTGATGGAGGATAGGGATTGATTTATCAAGGTTCTCCTTAATATCCAAGATATTAATTTCTATAGAATGAAGAAGATAGAAGGGTATGGAAATTAAATCCTTATTTGTAATATGATTTAGGAATGGTAAGTTGTAGTAGTAGAACACAGTGAACTTACCTTCTAGTGTAAAATACTTCATCACAATGAGACAAATCTTTGGCTAGAAGTCCAACAACTCTTCCCTATTAAAACCCCCTTGCTTCTTCACCGGATTCTTGCCTTCATTGAAAAATTGGTTGAGGCTGGTAGGGTCAGGAGTCTGACTAGTATTTTTGTATTTTCTCCCCACCATGCAAATCTTTATAAGTAAAGTTTACAGAATACCAAGAAATCAAAAAATTTTAAAAACACCAGATCATCCATCGCAGTAAAGAGAATCGCTAAAAGATGTAGTTGTATAAGTTACTGAGTTTTATCAAAGTGTTTCTATACAAAGAAGCTACTAATTAGAAAACTCCATCATCAAATTAAAGAGGACAACATATTTGTAAGGAAAGAGATTACTAATGTATAAGAGACTCCCGGTGTTAAAAGACCATCTATACCATTTAAAATATTTTCCGCTCAACACATTTTCAAATGTTTTTTAGTTTCTCATGATAAGGATATCCCTCAATCACAACAATATGTGTTGGCTCCTAAGAGCACTTCTGAAGAAACACATCCTCTTAATAAGGCTGAAAAAATGCACTCTTAACCTTTTCCATTTCATGCATTGCAAGTTATATGTGCAAATCAAATTCCTCTATCACCTAGCTCTTCTTCTTTTGTTGACTATTTTGTTAGCATGCTATTGTTGTTTTTGTTTGCCATTATTTCTTTCTTTAAGGCGGTGGATTTTTATCAGGTAGTGGTTTAGACAAGTTCAATTCTAATTTTGCACTCAACCTCTAAGCCCTTGGCCTTACCATTAATGGATTCAATAGTCAAGAAATTGATATTTTCTAATAATCCCCTTAACTTTCGTAAATTGACTGAAGAGCATACTAATATTATTCCTACAAAGGTTATGTCAGTTGTTGCTTCCTAGTTCCATAATAACCTTGATTTAGATTAAGACTTTGATTTAATATCTCCTTCCCCCCTTCATGAGTCTCAATCTAGCCCTTTATTGAACTCTCATCATGATGTGATCTCTTCACCTTCGAAATACCTAAATGACTATTTGACCAGGGCCCATGATAAATGTTTATCCTTGTAATAAGGATATTGATCTTCATTTCAGATTCACACATCTTGATGATCAAAATTATATTAAGATGAGACAAGTGTCCAAATTGTATATTGTTCAACCCCTAAAGTGTTCTAAATCAAAAGTGGTAACTCCCAAAACTAGAGGTAGGAAATCTAAAGAAATTAAGGCTTTGGAGGAAATAGAGGCCGGTGTCCAGTCAACCTTGGATGGAAATTTTTCCACCTCGAGGAAAATTTGGACAAGGAGAACTAAGTGTTCTCCTTGTCCGCAATAAGGATCCACTCTTGGAATATCAGAGGCATTACTATCTCTGACAAGAGACATAGAATCGAGCAGAGGCTTGATTCTTCTCAAACTGATGTTGTCCTTCAACAAGAAACTGAATTGTGTCCTGACAATTTTAATGCATCTGTGGGTAAATGGAATCCTTTGCAGAATTACTATGTTCTTACAAATGGTGCATCAGGGGGCTTGGCCATTCAATGGAATTCTAAGAAAGTTTCAATATTCTCTCTTTAAACAGGTTCTAACAAGAAATTATTTAGCGCTAATCATTTTAATCTCTCCTTCTTTATAATCAATGTTTATGGGTCCTGTTAACATGTGCCAAAAATTTCATGGCTCTAGCTCTCTTCCCCTGCTCTCTGCAATGTTTTTCATGTCTTCGGCTAAAACCCTTGGCAATTTTTTTTTTAAAATCTAGCTGTTGGGTCCTTAAATTTAAATTTTCCCTCACCCTGTTTTATTTTCATGTTACCTTTTTGTGGGTCACTTAAAAACTTTAATCTGCATGTTCCTTTTTTAAAAAGGAATTCTTTACATGTCACGCGGTTAGGTTTCATGTGTCGGTGGGTCCCCTTTAATATTTCCTAAGTCTGGCACCCTACGAAATTAAAATCTTTCCCTAAGTCATGTTTTAATTTTTCCTAAGTTCTCGACTTCATTATTCCCTTGGGCACCCTTCTGACAGATTTTCCATCTAACAGTTGGCGTATCTTCTCATGTGATGTGTCAGAGGCCTACGATCATTCACCTGCCATTGATTTTCTTTCATGACGTAGCCTTTTCAATGCAAGTGGGTCCACTGCCAGGTAGGCTCACATGGTTGTCTATCATTCATTGAAATATCCTATAAAGCACACTAGGCCCGATATCTCAATCAGATGATTCCTCATCGACGGTTGGCATGTAAGCGCATAGAATCTTTTGAACCTTTCAGATCTTGTGCCAGCCGTCTGATCTTCCTGGCGGTATAATGTTCTTGGTGGGTCCAAAATAACAAGTAAACATAATTGGCACCTCTTCATTGGTTGTGTCAGTGGGACCTAATTTTTTGATGGGTCAGAGGGTCCTGACATCTGTAATCCATCCAACAACAGGCATAAATTCTCATGGAATCTGTTAGAGGCTTGAGATCTTATGCCAGCCATTGATCTCATTTGTCTCAGACATATCTTTGGCAGTGGTCCCGGTGTCAGGTGGAGCTGATTTGGAGGTTTTTTATTGGTCCATGTAGTATGAGGTGGAATCCTATTAGTGGGACCTAGTTTCTGCATGTGTCAGTGGGTCCTGATCCTGTCAGTGAATCGATGAACGACATATAATCTTATGGGTTTTGTCAGAGGCTTAAGATCTTGTGACGACCGTTGATTTTGTTTCTTGTCAGTGGGTTGTCAGAGATGGGGGAAGATTCTTTATCTGACTGTGGGTGTGAATCTGATAGAATCTCAGATGTGTTTGGGAACTTGTGATGGCCATCGATCTTCCTGATGCGGGCCCGATCAAGTTTCTCAGTCTTTTGGTAGTTGAGTCAAGATTTAAAGCCCGCGAAGCATGAAGATCAGACGGTCATGACTTAAAGTGAACCTAATTTTAAATTTTGACCACCGATTTGTTGCAAGTGCCATGAAAGTAGCCGTTTGATTTCAAATTTGAATTTGCAAAGGGTTTCCAGCAATAGGAAGTACTAGAATTTATTGATTTAATAGCTAATTTTGATTGGTTTGGTGGTGCTTGCTATTGCAGTGTGGTCCAGGGTGTTGAGTGATCATCTGTAGGGTTTGTACTATGTGGTTTTGTGCTCAAGGCATGTTGCAGGGTTGACATTTTGAGCATTGTTCATGATTCTCAGTACCTTCTCAATGAGATTTTCATAATTCAGGATCATTCCAGGATTTTCTTTCTCCTGGTTGCCTAGGTTTCCACCCTTGTAATAACTTTATGATCATTTCCAGTTGGTTGGGTGGTTGAAACCCTAACCCTAAGTCATTCGTAGCTTGTTGCATTCTCTTTAAGAATTCCAAGATGACTAGGGAGTATAAATTACAAAATTTTCACTGAGTAGGCGTTCCAAAACTTTCTTTGGTCCTAGGATGGTTGTCCATGGTGTTTTACTGATAGAGGAGATGGATTTTGTATCTTTTCCTATCCTTGTGTTGTTCTGATTGTGTATTGATTCTAAATATATTAATGAGGATGTTATTGAGTTCCAATCTTGCATTTTTCAATGTCTTCTTGTTTCAGCTCTAAGCTCATATATGTTAATGTCACAAAGTGTATTAACAAATGGTAAACAAAGAGTATTGTGAAGTCATCTTTGAGTTCCTAAAAAAGTTATGATTAAAGTCTTTTAGGTGGGTTCAGTGATTTTGCAACCAAGAGGGAATCTGATGTCCTTATGTCTGAGAGAGAGGGGTAATAGGCAAAGCACTTATCCTAGATTCAATTGTGTTTGAGTTAAGATTTTTAGTTGATGTATGTAATTGGGTGACTCTTTTCCCTAGGTTAAGGCACTGGTCCATCCTCTGGAGGCATTTCATTGTCACCAACCACACATAGAAACATTCAAATGATAAAATCTTAAAGCAGTTAGTAAAGAGTGTATAGTTGTATGTCATTTAGTGATTCCTTTCAAGAAGTAAATCAAGGGTACACCCGCCTGAGCAATAAGGCTCAAAGTGTAGGAGGATCTCTCTTGATCCTTGTTAATTGGCCCTCTTCCTTGTAGACTTTGGAGTGGTGATAGAGTTAAAGTTATATTAAAGTTATCCATCAAAGTATAAATCTACAAGTTGAAGATCAAAGGGGAACTCCCAACAAAATGGTAACTCTACTGGGGAGAACAAAAATGAAGTAGTATATCTGTTAGGACTTCTAGTTGGGACTACATTGTAAAGTCAAAATATTTTGTTGACTAGATAGATATAAAGGTTGTAAGTGCACTCTTGTTTTCCTATCGTATTCAGTTAAAAAGATTTCCCATCTAGGTGGGTGGTGGCTCAAAAAGGTTAGAACCAATGCTATATATTGTAAATCATGGACAAGAGGAGGAATACTAGGTCCTTTGTCAGAAAGAATGTAGAGGTAACTCTGGAGAAATTGCCTAGATAGGAGAGGAAGAGTTGGATTAGAAGGAATGGTGAGTCTACTAGTGCTCCCATGAGAGAACAAAGAAATACTAGAGGTAGAGCACCAGATGTTTTCTCAAGTGAGGATGGTTCATAGGATAGAGTTTCCAGATCATATGGTGGTCACTCTGAAGATAGATTTTATGATACCCCAGAAGCTGTATTTTAGGACAAAGGTCCATTTCCTATAGGTCAAGATGAATAAGCTAGAGAGATGGGTTTAGAGATTGATTTAGATCTTGATGAGGATAATTTCAGAAGAGAACCCATGAGACCAAGGCAAGTCCACTTCCCATATCAAAATCTTTCTGATATGGATGTGTCATCAAGTTCTAATGACATTATGGTAGATCCTGATGATTTAAATACATTAAGGTTGCAGTTGGTAGAGTAGGATGCCATACATAAGAGGTTACAAGAGGAGAGAGAGGCTGAAAAGGTGAATGCTCTGATAGAAAGATAGTCTCTCCTTAGAAAGATTAATGAAATGAAGGAGAGAAACAAGATGCTTGCTTATGCTCCTAAAACTTTGCAGCATGATTTCTTTGGTGATCTTGATGCCTTAAGGAGTGAGCAAGAGTGCTTACTACAAGATTAGGAATTTGATAAGGAGGGCCCTGTGGTTAGACAAGTGCAAAGTTATGTTTCTTTGCCTAAAGATAAAGATGGGTGTGAGATCGCTAGGCCTGATGTTTCCACTAGTGAGAAAGGAAAGCAAAAGGTGGTGGGACATCAAACAAGAAAATCATTAACAATACCTAGGTCCTACCACCCAATTTAAATAAGGACACAGAAATGGAGAGAAGAAGAAAAGAAGATGAGGACCTTGCAAGAGAATTAGAGAAGGTTGAAATTGAAGCTTCCATTGTAGAAAAAATAAGAAAGATCCAGTTCTTGAAGGCTTCATCAGCTAATGCTCTTGGTCCATCTGCTATTGAACTAGGTATGCCATCTATGACTACTACTATTCCACTTAGTAATGCTACTAGTTCAATTCCTTCTTCATCTACTAGGATAGGTGCTGATCCTAGGTAGCAGTCAAATGCACAAATAAATGTAGATGCTAATGTTGATCCTAGGGTTAACACTAG
Source organism: Chamaecyparis obtusa (assembly GCA_027943335.1). Classification (NCBI taxonomy): domain Eukaryota; kingdom Viridiplantae; phylum Streptophyta; class Pinopsida; order Cupressales; family Cupressaceae; genus Chamaecyparis; species Chamaecyparis obtusa. The sequence goes on along the minus strand of BSBK01006289.1, from coordinate 40,726 downwards.
TTCAAATTTTCAAAGAAGACCTATGCAATTAGAAGGCTATAGGAAAATTATTTTTGATGGAATTCCTACCTACCAAAATGCTTTTCCAAATGATATTAGAGATAAGGTACCTAAGTTTGTTGGTAATAATGCTATTAGTTGTGAAGAGAATCTTAGGTTATTTGTTATGCTTAATGATTATGAGGTAGAGCATGAGGATGTGGTCATTTTGTTCAATCTCTAATGGAGGATGCCAAGGATTGGTTTAAGAGACTTCCTGACAAATGTATTGATACTTGGGATTCTTTTGAGAGATGTTTTAAAGAGAAGTATGGTGATAGGCCTAATGCTAGTTTCATGTTGAATGAATTCAATACCATAAGGAAAAATCAGAATGAGATTGCAGCTGAATTCAACATGAGATTTCAGAAGGGTATGCATAAGTTGTTCCAAGTTATGCGGTTAGATGACAATGTCTGTCTGACCACATATTTCAATGGATTTGATGGAAAAATGGGATATTTGTTGAGGGATAAAGAACCAAGAACTCTTAGGGATGATTTTAGGATTGCTATCAATATTGAGAACAATATGAAAATATCACAAAAATTGGGGGGAAAGAGAGATGACCCAAAGTTGTTTGGGGACAAGAAATACAAAAAGGAAAATGATAAGAATGTTGGAGCTAGGAGGCAAGAGGAAGATAATTTGGATAAGGTGCTTAATGCATTGAAGGATTTGAAGGCACTTGCAAATAGGAACATTAGTGCTCCTACCTATGAGAGGCCTCAATTCAACAATAATTTCAGTAAGCAGAATAGATTGCAGAACTACCCCTACAACACGCAATGGAAGGATGGCAAGCCTATTGTCCCTACTGTAAGAGGAAATAATGATAGAGGTGTCCTTGACCCTCAACAAAAGGCTTCAATAAATTTCATGGATGACATACCTTGGTGTGTTGCATGCCAGTCCCCTCATTCTGTAGAGCATTGTGTAGTTACACATTCTATGGCTGCAAATCAAGATTGTGGCAATGAGGAGATAGATCAAGAAGAAGATCAAGATGATGTTGGATGCAACATGGCTTCTTCATATCTAGGATATGAAGATGATTTTTATTTTGATGAAGAGGTAGATGTAAATGTGAAGAGACACAATCAGGCCCTTTTTCATCAAGAAGTTTTTTCTGATAGTGAAGACATTGATAGGAAGACATGTAATATGAACTCTTCTTCTGAGCCAGTAAATTTGAGAAGGCCTTCTAGAGAAGAGATGGATAGGATTACTATAGAAATGATTGCTCAAATGCAAACTAGAGGCATGGTGGCAAGGAATATAAATGATAAAGTTGCAGGAATGTTTATAAAGAGTACGAACTCTGGAGAGACTAATGAGAATAAATCAAAAGGTGATCACATGGTAAAATTCAAGAATGTAAAAGGTAAGAATTGTGAGCCTAAGGGAGTTGGAATTGAAAATATTTCTAGTGAGATTGAGAGGCTAGTTAACACCATGAATAAGATTGAAAAAATGAGGGTGGCCAATATACCTGATGTCTCAGATAACCAAAAGGATATTAAGGTAGTGTAGACTAAGATTCCTTCTTCTACTCCTATTGATATGTTATCTGTATTATCCCAAATTACAGTTAAGATTCCATTGTCAGAATTGTTGAGGATCCCTAAACAAAAAGATAGAGCTATTGCATGGGTAGGTAATGTTCATAAAAATGATGTTGCACACAATGGATCTCAAGATAAAGATTTGAAAGGTGTTATTGCTCAGGGAATTGTGTCTCAAATTCCTCCAATATATTTGGATAGCTCTGTCAATGCCAGCCTTGAAAATATTGATCCATTCTTTTCAAGTGTTCTTGTGAATGGAATGAAGTTGAGAAATTGTATGATTGATAGTGGTGCCTCTAATACTGTCATGCCTTTCCAAATCATGGAGAAGTTGGGCCTTAAAGTTGATATAGTGCAAGGTAGATTTTGTGCAACGGATCAGAGGGAGGTACCAGTTATTCGGACTATCAATGAAATGCCATATAGGCTAGCAGCACATCCAGAGAAAGAGTTAACAATGAGTGTTTTGGTGGTGGATATCCCTCCTCATTATGGGATGTTGCTATCTAGAAGGTGGAGTGCTGCCATGGGTGGAAGTTTATAGTGTGATCTATCCTATGCCACTTTCAAGATTGATGATTAGTTTGTCAAGATTGAACAAGAGCCAAGAGTATGCCACATGATTGAGAGAAATATTGATAATGAAACTACATGTTTTGTGGATACTAATATTAAAGCTTTTAGGGCAGAGATCCCTATATTTGAAGAGGAACCTATTTTGTCACCTATCTCTATTGAGGTAAGTGCTAATTCTATGAAGGGTGATTTGTGGGTAATGTACTTTGATGGTGCAAATTACAAAGATGGTGTAGGAGTAGGTATTTTACTTATTTCTCCTAATGGAAATACCTACAAATTTTCTTTCACATTGAATTTCTTTTGTACCAACAATATAGAAAAATATGAGGCTTTGTTGTTAGGATTGACGTTGGCACAAAAGCATGATATTAAGTGTTTAAGTGTTGTTGGTGATTCTGAGTTAGTGGTATCCCAAGTTAGGTCAGTATATGCTTCCAAGAACAAGAGGTTGAAACAATATAGGAATGCAGTTTGGGATTTGATTGAACATTTTGATGCCTTTAATATTGAGTGGAAGGATAGGAGTAACAATAAGATGGCTGACTTGTTAGCCAATATTGTAATCAATCCTAATGATATTACATTTTCTGGTATCTCTAAAGTTGAAATTCAGGCTAGGCCTAGCATACCAGATAATATTGAGAATTGGAAAGTTTTTTATGATGATAATGATATCTTGAAGTTTATGGGTTGTGAGGATCAGTATCATGGTCAGGAATTTGATTGTTCAGCCTTGGTTGAGTCAGTAGAAGGAAGGGAGGTTGTCTTTGGCAATGAGGTCATTCAACTTAGAACTAACAAGGTGCCCAAGGGGCTTGTTGTTTTGGAGACTATCTTTGATAACCAAGATAGAGTTCAAAAGAATGTCAAAAGAGAAGGCCATGCTAATCTAGAGGAGATAAATCTTGGAACACATGAGGCACCTAAGAAGGTATACATTGGTAGAGATGTATCTCAAAAGGTAAATATATCTTTGATTGAATTATTGAGAAAATCCAAGAATGTTTTTGCATGGTCATATGATGACCTAAAGGTTTATAGAGAAGATTTGTTTCAGCATATTATTCGATTGAAAGAAGATGCTAAACCTTTCCAGCAAAAACAAAGGCCTATTAATCCCACTTTGGCACCCAAGATGCAAGAAGAGTTAATGAAGCTAAGAGATGCTAGAATTATCAAGACTATAAGGCACTCTTCTTGGATGTCAAAACTTGTTCCTGTGAGAAAGAAAAATGGTGACATTAGGCTTTGTGTGGACTTTAGGAATCTAAACATCAGCTCATTAAAGGATAATTATTGTTTGCCCAATATGGAAGCTATGTTGCAGAGAGTAACTAGATCAGAATTGATGTCTATGATGGATGGTTTCTCTGGCTACAATTAGGTCATTGTCAAGGAATCAGAGCAATTCAAGATAGCTTTCGCAACACCTTGGGGGACATATGTTTATGTGAGGATGCCTTTTGGCCTCACAAATGCTAGTGCTACTTTTCACAGGGCAATGGATGTTGCCTTTTTAGATTTCATAAATGATTTCCTTGTTGTATATCAAGATGATCTAACTACCTATTGCAAGGAGGAAGAAGGCCATTGCACTCATTTAGAAAGAATATTTGTGAGGGCCTTGGAATTTAGCATTTCATTAAACCCAAGGAAATGTTATTTTGGTGTCACGGAAGGTAAGTTGCTTGGCCACTTAGTTGGGAAGCAAGGAGTGAGAATTGACCCTGAGAGGGTAGTAGCCATTGATAAAATTCAGAGACCAAAGAATGTTAAAGGAATTCAGTCCTTCTTTGGTTAGGTCAATTTCTTAAGGAGGTTTGTGACAAATTTTGCAAAGGTTACTAGACCTATTTCTAAGATGTTGAAGAAGGGATCTGCAATCAATTGGGAGGGTGAGCTTGATGAGGCTTTCAAAAGTATCAAGAAGACTATCAAAGATGCACCAGTGCTTAAGGCACCTAATTATAATGTTCCAATGCATATCTTTTCCTTTGCATCTTTTCACACTATTGCTACAATTTTGTTACAAAAGAATAAGGATGGTTTTGAGCAGCCTATTGCATTTTTTAGTAAATCTTTGTAGGTTGCTGAATTGAAGTATGACATAAGTGAAAAACAAGCATATGCACTTGTGAAGGCAATCAAGGCTTTTAGGTGTTACTTGATGGGGGCAGTTGTGATTACTTTTGTGCCAAGTGCAGCTGTGAAGGATATTTTCTCACAGTAGGAGGTGTCTGGAAGAAGATGCAGATGGATCAATAGGATCCAAGAATTCAATGTTGAGGTCTAGATTACTAAGTTGGTTAGAGGACAAGGATTGGAAAAACTCATGGCCCAATCCAATCTTGATGGAAATTAGGTAAATCATTATGAAGTTGATTATACATGTGACATGGATGATTGTATTTGGTACCATAATATCATCTATTACTTGAGAAACATGAAATGTCCAGATAATATGAATGATAATCAAAAGAGGACATTGAAATTAAAGGCCATCAAGTATGCAATTGTGAAATGTAAATTGAATAGAAATAATTTGGATTGCTTACTTTTGAAATGTGTAGATGAAGATCAGGCTAAAAAGTTGTTGAAAGAAATGCATGTGGGAGTTTGTGGTGGGAATTATATGGGTAAAACAATTGCTCATAAGATCTTGAGAGTAGGATTTTGGTGGCCCACAATCTTCAAGGATGCAGAACAGTTGGTGAGAAGGTGTGATGCTTGTCAAAGGTTCTCTGGTAAGCTTAAATTTTTAGGAAATGTTCCATTAAAACCAGTAAAAGTTTAGGCTCCTTTCCAATAATGGGGAATTGATTTCATAGGGGAGATACCGAACAAGTCAAGTGGAGGACACTCATGGATCTTAGTTGCCACTGATTACTTTACAAAATGGGTAGAGGCTATACCTACAAGAAATGCAACTAGTAAGGTGGTAATTGATTTTATGATGAATAATATTATTACAAGGTTTGGGTGCCCTGAGAGAATAGTAAGTGATAATTCCATGTGCTTCAGGTCTCCTAAGTATAAGGACTTTTGCAAAGGTTTGGGAATTCAGATTTCTAATTCCTCACCTTATCATCCATAAGGAAATGGTCAGGCATAATCTACTAATAAGAGTTTGATTAAAATATTAAAGAGAATTCTTGGAAAGAATAAGAGGGCATGGAATTCAAATCTTCCATTAGCTCTATGGGTTGATAGGTTAATTGTGAAGAGGGCAATTGGTTGTGCACCATTTGACCTAGTATATGGAATTCATGCAAGAATGCCTCAGAATAATTTATTGGAAATGTATAAATTTGTTCATCTATATGATGATGACATAGATGATGAGATGTAGTTGACAATTGAAGACCTCATTAGGTTAGATGAGACTAGAAGAGAGTCAGTTGCAAGAAATGCCAAATTGCAGTTGCAGGTTAACAATTTATATGATAAGAAGACTATTGATAGAAGGTTTTAACCTAGTGATTTGGTGTTAGTTTGGAATGCCAGACTGGAGGATAAGGGGAAACATGGTAAATTTGATCCCATCTAGCTAGGGCCATATCTAATTCATGAGAAATGGGGCCAAGATTTATACATTATCAAAGAATTAAATGGTGATATTCATGAATTGTCAGTTCATGGACAATTCTTGAAGAAATACTTCAATTGAGGTATTCTATTTTCCATGAACAGTAGTTAGGTTTGTACATTTTATAAATTTTGTAAATAAGTTGCTTGCCCTTGCCCTGTTTTATCTTGGTCTATCAGTTTTTGGTCCTGTTGCCTATTCTGCCTTGCTTGTTCCTTGTTGTCTACAATTTTTCCAGTGGGGTGGTCTACTTTAAACTAGTGATTCTAAGTCCTTGCTATGCTTGCAGGAGGCATACATCCCCAGACAGAGCCACTGTTAGCATGTGCCAAAAATTTCATGGCTCTAGCTCTCTTCCCCTGGTCTCTGCAATGTTTTTCATGTCTCCGGCTAAAACCCTTGGCAAATTTTTTTTTAAAATCTAGCCATTGGGTCCTTAAATTTAAATTTGCCCTGGCTCTATTTTATTTTTGCATTACCTTTTCATGGGTCACTTAAAACCTTTAATCCACATGTGCCTTTTTTAAAAAGGACTTCTTTACATGTCGTGTGGTTAGGTTTCATGTGTCGGTGGGTCCCATTTAATATTTCCTAAGTCTGGTGCCCTATGAAATTAAAATCTTTCCCTAAGTCATGTTTTAATTTTTCCTAAGTTCTTGACTTCATTATTCCCTTGGGCCCCCTTCTGATAGATTTTCCATCTAACAGTTGGCATATCTTCTCATGCGATGTGTCAGAGGCTTGCGATCATGTGCCCACCATTGATTTTCTTTCATGACGTAGCCTTTTCAATGCAGGTGGGTCCACTGCTAGGTAGGCTCATGTGGTTGTCTATCATTCATCAAAATATCCTATAAAGCACAGCGGGCCCGGTATCTCAATCAAATGATTCCTGATCGATGGTTGGTGTGTAAGTGCATAGAATTTTTTGAGCCTTTCAAATTTTGCGCTAGCCTTCCAATCTTCCTGGTGGTATAATGTTCTCGGTGGATCCAAAATAACATGTAAGCATAATTGGCACCTCTTCATTGGTTGTGTTAGTGGGACCTAATTTTCTGATGGGTCAGAGGGTCCTGACATCCGTAATCCACCCAACAACGGGCATAAGTTCTCATGGAATCTATCAGAGGCTTGAGATCTTATGCCAGCCGTTGATCTCATTTTTCTCAGACGTATCTTTAGCAGTGGTCCCAGTATTAGGTGGAGCTGATTTGGAGGTTTTTTATTGGTCCATGTAGTATGAGGTGGAATCCTATCAGTGGGACCTAGTTTCCACATGTATCAGTGGGTCCTGATCCTGTCAGTGAATAGACGAATGACATATAATCTTATGGGTTTTGTCAAAGGCTTACAATCTTGCAACGACCATTGATTTTGTTTCTTGTCAGTGGGTTGTCAGAGATGGGGGAAGATTCTTTATCTGACAGTGGGCCTGAAATCTGATAGAATCTTGGATGGGTATGTGAACTTGTGATGACCGTCGATCTTCCTAATGTGGGCCCGGTCAAGTTTCTCAGTCTTTTGGTGGTTGAGTTAAGATTTAAAGCCCACGAAGCATGAAGATTAGATGGTCACAACTTAAAGTGAACCTGATTTTAAATTTTGACCGCCGATTTGCTGCAAGTGCCATGAAAGTAACCATTTTATTTCAAATTTGAATTTGCAAAGGGTTTCCAGTGACAGGAAGTACCAGAATTTATGGTTTTAATAGCTGATTTTGATTGGTTTGGTGGCACTTGCTGTTGCAGTGTGGTCTAGGGTGTTGAGTGATCATCTACAGGGTTTGTACTACATGGTTTTGTGCTCAAGGCATGTTGCAAGGTTGACATTTTGAGCATTGTTCATGATTCTTAGTACCTTCTTAGTGAGATTTTCATAATTGAGGATCATTCCAAGATTTTCTTTCTCTTGGTTGCCTGGGTTTCCACCCCTGTAATAACTTTATGACCATTTCCAGTTGGTTGGGTGGTTGAAACCCTAACCCTAAGTCATCCGTAGCTTGTTGCATTCTCTTTGAGAATTGCAAGATGACTAGGGAGTATAAGTTACAAAATTTTGACTGAGTAGGCATTCTAAAACTTTCTTTGGTCCCAGGCTGGTTGTCCATGGTGTTTTACTGATAGAGGAGTTGGATTTTGTATCTTTTCCTATCCTTGTGTTGTTCTGATTGTGTATTGATTCTGAATATATTAATGAGGATGTTATTGAGTTCCAATCTTGCATTTGTGCATGTCTTCTTGTTTTAGTTCTAAGCTCATATGTGTTAATGTCACAAAGTGTATTAACATATGGTAAACAAAGAGTATTGTGAAGTCATCTTTGAGTTCCCAACAAAGTTAGGATTAAAGTATTTTAGGTGGGTTTAGTGAGTTTGCAACCAAGCAGGAATCTGATGTCCTTGTGTCTGAGGGAGAGGGGTAATAGGCAAATCACTTATCCTAGATTCAATTGTGTTTGAGTTAAGATTTTCAGTTGATGTATGTAATTGGGTGATTCTTTTCCCTAGGTTAAGGCACCAGTCCATCCTCTAGAGGCATTTCATTATCATCAACCACACACACAAACATTCAAATGATAAAATCTTAAAGTAGTTAGTAAAGAGTATATAGTTGCATGTCATTTAGTGATTCCTTTCAAGAAGTGAATCAAGGGTACACCCACCTGAGCAATAAGGCTCAAAGTGTAGGAGGATCTCTCTTGATCCTTGTTAATTGGCCCTCTTCCTTGTAGACTTTGGAGTGGTGATAGAGTCAAAGTTATATTAAAGTTATCCATCAAAGTTTAAATCTACAAATTGAAGATCAAAGGGGAACTCCCAATAGGCCCACCTCTAAATTAGATAAATTGCATCTTTGGCAGTCTTTACCAAATACTATTCAACAGTTCCCAAAGTTGCAATTTTTTGATAGCAGGAGATTTTAATGCTACCTTGAGACCTAATGATAAGAAAAGGGGTATTGCCCCTCCTTCTTGTACAATATTAGATTTCAATAATTTTATCCAAGATAATGGATTTTATGAGATTTTTCCCCATAATGGGTCCTATATTTGGACCAATCGTAGATCTGGATTTTTACAAATTGTGGTTAGATTGGATATATTTTTTTGCTCTTAACTTTGGAAGCTGGAGAAATTTTATTTGTCTCTAGATATCATGCCTTTTTCAGATTTAGATCATTTTCCCATTAAGCTCTTGATTGAGTCCTTTAATATTGCATTGTCCACCTCTTTTAAATCTTTCTTTAAGTTTGAATTAGTTTGGTTTAGACACCTACTTTTTGATTCTCTTCTGATACAATGGTGTTTCAATTCTTTTAAAAAAATCCAATATGTCAAAAATTTGATGAAGACTTGGAAAGTTAATGTTTTTAAAAACATTTTTGATCAAAAATCAAAATTGGAAAAGGACTTGTTTGAAATTAATCAATATATTATGTCCAATGGTTTAGATCCCCAATCCTATGAGAAACAAAAACTCATTCAGGAGGAGTGGGATGAACTATGTGCTAGGGAAGAAGAATAGTGTAGACAAAAGTCTCATAAGCTATGGTTGTAGCTTGGTGACCAAAATAATCATCTTTTTCATGCTTCTGCCAACCATAAGAAAACAATTAAGAAAGCTATGATTACACTACTAAGTGATTCTTCCATGATGATAAATAAGAAGGGCAAGATGGGATTATCCTTCCTCAAGCCTCTGCAAGTGCTAAAGAACCCTTTCCTTCTAGTGTTCCATTGACTAATATTGAGTTCTTTTGTGACAATATACATGCAAATACCAGATTAATCCATGGTTTGGAAAATTAAAAGGCCTCTAGGCATTTACACAGGAAACGACAGTCTACCTTGTCATAGGCCTTTTTGAGGTCAAGCTGGATGAGCATACTAGGGTTATCTTTATTTTTAGTGGAGTGAATGGCCTCTTGGACTATAATGAAAATGTCAAAAATAGATCTGCCTGGGACAAAGCTACCATATTCCTTGCTTATCAAGAGGAGAAGAAACCATTGTAGTCTTTTAGCCAAGGTCTTAGTTAGTAATTTATAAATTGTATTACACAATGCTTTTGGTCTAAATTCGTTAAAGATTTCTACCTTATCTTTTTGGGGAATTAATGCTAAGAAGGTATTATTAATCTCTTTGATGAAATTTCACAAATTTCTAATGTGTTCTAGGGCGTCAGTAATTTCTTACCCCACAAAGGCTGGACATTTTTTAAAGAAGGTTGCAGGGAATCTATTTGGGGCATAAGATATGACAGGGTTCATTTGCATTAAGGTTGTTTCAACTTCTTCTCTAGTAAATTTAAGCCATTAGGTCCTTGTTGTGCACCCTAGATAGTACCTTGGAGATATGATTAAGGATATCTTCGTGATCTTGACGATAAGAACCAACAATATTCAATCAAATATTTTTCTTACCAATAATGTAAATAGTTTTCTTAAAATCATAATTAATTTAAATTTTTAATAATTAATTTATTTTAATTGTTAAATACATGAAAATAAAATTTAAAACACGATTTAATAAAATATGATGTACAATCCCTAAGAAAATATAAACTAAATTATATAATAATAATAGATCTGTCATATTAAATATAATTTATTAATAACTACCTTAAAATAATGCCTTAACTATAATTATTTTGAAAGAAACTATAAATGATTAATAATTTACAAACAAAATTATTACCATCCTCTAAACAACAAGTATTTATTACAAATCAATAGCTATGTATAAATGTACATAGAATATAATGATAATTATTTTGAATGTAATGTCGCTTGACTTTAGTCAAAAGTTACATATTTATATCGAGTTTTACACCCTTTCCACAACAAGCATCTATTATCAAAGAAGATAAATGGAGATGGACAATAGAGTCATGGAGAAGGTTCTAAATTATTTCGGAGATGTCGACCGAAAGTATCAAAAATTTAGCCGAGGTTTGGTCAGCATGATTTTTGGAATGTGCATTTGTGTTTTGTTTTCAACAAGATGAAGGGCCTACTAAATTAGATATGGCGCAATTACCAAAGAAGGTGAGCAACTATTGCTTTACCAATATTTTAAATAGTTTTCTTAAAATCATAATTAATTTAAATTTTGAATAATTAATTTATTTTAATAATTTAATAACCGAAAATTAAATTTAAAACATAGTTTAATAAAAATCATGTAGGAATTCGTAAGAAAATATAAAATAAATTATATAATAATAATAGATCTATTATATTAAATATAATTTATTAAAATAAAATTATTAATAACTATCTGAAAATAATGCCTTAACTAATTTACAAACAATATTATTAGAGCAAGTACCTATTAAAAATGAATAGCTATGTATTAATGTACATAGAGAACATTGATAATTATTTTGAAAGTAGTGTCGCTTCACTTCAATCAGAAGTTACATATTTATAATGAATTTTACACCCTTTCAAAAACAAGCATCTATTATCTAAAAAGATAAATGGAGATGAACGATAGAGTCCTGGAGAATGTTCTAAATTATTTCAGAGATGTCGACTGAATGTATCATAATTTTAGCCAAGGTTGGCTCAGCATGATTCCTGGAATGTGCATTTGTGTTCCATTTTCAACAATACGAAGGGCCTACCAAATTCGATATGGTAAAATTACTGAAGAAGGTGAGCACCTAGTGCTACTAAATCCTTTAACTTGTCAAAATAATAGCAGAAATAATTCTAATATGAAATGGGACAAAACAAAGGAGAATAATAATAATAATCCTGATCTGGATCATGACGCATTGGAAGAGATTTTGAGAAGACTTCCTATACCATCATTGACAGGGGCAAAGAGTGTGTGTACATCTTTTCTAGTTTGAGAGAAATCCTCTGCATGTCCACTCTTCATACCCATGGAATTAAGAGCTCTCAACTGACACACCCCTCTAAGATGTCTACCATACACAATTTCAAAAGGACTTCTACTAGATCCCAGGTATGTCCATATTCCTTGGTCAAACACCATAGCAAGTAAGCTAATGCCCTATTGATGACTTCAATTTGACCATCTATTTGTGGATGGAAAGATGAGCTAAATGATAGGTTAGTTCCAAGTCTTTTCCATAAGGTTTGCCAAAAATGGCTCATAAATTTACTATCCCTGTCTGATACAATGCTTAAAGGGAGTCCATGTATTCTTACAACCTCCTTAAAGAAAAGATGTGGAATGTAACTAGCATCATGGGTAGTTCTACATGGAATAAAATGGGTCATTTTAGAAAATATATCCACCACCACATAGACACTACCCATACCTATTTTTGTCTTAGGGAGTCCCACCACAAAGTCCATGCTGATACATTCCCAAGACCTATTTGGAACTGGAAAAGGTTGGTATAGTCCTGCATTGCTTTAGCCTCCTTTAGCCCTTTGACAAATACGACACTGTTCCACATACTTTCTCACATCTCTCGGTAACCTAGGCCAATAGTAGTATCTCTGTACTAGCTCCATAGTCTTGTTGATGCCAAAGTGTCCACTTAGGCGCCCATAATTTTTCTCTTCGATGAGATTATCTCTCATGGACCCTATAGGCACACACAACTGATTTCCCTTAAACAAGAGGCCCTTTTGAAGAGAATAGTCAGAATACTCGCTATGAAAATGATTTTCAAAATCAGTGCATACCTTGTAGGCTATGGAAAATTCTTCATCTCCTTCATAGAGATCCTCAAAGCTTTTTATCCCTATGCTTTGCAGTTGCACTTCTTGGATAGTCAACATCTTCCTACTCAAAGCATCTGCTACCTTATTGAGCTATCCTTTTTATGTTTGATGGTAAAGGTAAACGATTGGAGGTATTCCATCCATTTCAGATGTATATTACTTAATTTCTCTTGAGTATTAATATAACTCAAAGCCTAGTTTTCTATGAACACCAGAAACTCTTTTGGGAGCAACTAGCGTCTCCATTTCTTTAGAGATTGAACCAGTGCATATAACTCCAAACCATATACTGAATACCTCTTCTTTTCTTCATTGATCTTCTCACTAAAAAATGTCATAGGCCTTCCTTGTTGGCTCAATAGACCTCCTACTATAACTCCACTTGTGTCACACTCCAACATAGACAAATTGTCAAAGGTGGGTAAAAGTAGGATGGGTTTTGTGGTTACTTCCTACTTCAATTGTTGGAACACTTTATTAGCTTCCTCATTCCACTTGAACTTGGTTCTCACTCCTCCTTTAATGGTTTCTAAATCTGGTGCATAGATGGTGCTGAAGTTTCTCACGATCTTTCTATAGAATTGTGTCAAGCCATGAAAACTGCTAACTTCAGTCCCTATTTTAGGTCCAGGCCAATTCAAGATTTCCTCAAATTTTCTTGGGTCCATCTTCAAGGTCCCCTTGGACACCAAAAACCCCAATTAGACTATCTCTTACTTTAAATATTCACACTTCTCTGAGCTGATTGCCAACTTCTCATCATGTAGCCTCTTTAGGACTAACCTTAAATGCTCCATGTGCTCTTATTTGGTTCTTCTATATATGAGTATATTATCAAGATATACTACCACAAACCTACTAGTGTATTCCTTCAACACCTCATTCATCAACCTCATGAAGGTGCTAGGGGCATTACTAAGCCCAAATGGTAGCACAAGCCATTCATACAACCCCTATGTGGTCTTAAAGCTATTTCCCACTCACCTCCCTCCTTAATTCTAATTTGATGGTAACCAATTTTAATATCCAACTTAGTAAAGTACATAGCACCTCCTAAAAAATCCATAAGATCTCCTATTCTAGGAATTGGAAATCTGTACATTATGGTGATTCTATTTATTGCCCTTGAATCAGTGAAAAGTCTCCATTTGCATCCTTTTTTTGATGCTAGCACCACCGAGATTGTACATGGACTGATGCTCTTCTTAATTAGCCCTTGGTCCAATAATTCTTGGACTTGTCTTGCCACCTCCTTGTTCTGATCAGGTGTGAGCTTGTATGCTTCCTTGTTTGGAAAAGATAAACCATGCACAAAGTCTACATGATGTCTTATAGCCCTTCTTGGAGGAAGTGTTGAAGGTCCTCCATCACTCACTATATCCTTATACTTCTCTAACATTTTCTTCACCTCATTAGGCATCTCTGCCTACAAATTTTTATCCTCCTCCTTAGGCTTCACAAAAATGACACATCCTAATGTTTCATCTTCCTACAAAAGGTGTAAGAACTCCTTACCAGTGCTAAACAAGACAATTGGTGTCCTTGAGGCTCCTTCATCATTCTCTATCAGGGATTGGATCTTTAAGGTTTTGTTATCCTTCTTGAAGGAAATTGAATTCTCCTCTCCATCATACATCACCTTCCTATCAAACTACCAGGGTCTTCCCAATAAGAGATGATATGCATCCATGGGGAATACATCACAAAGGATCTTGTCCTTATACCCTCCAATGGAAAATTCCACCAAAGTTTGTTCATTCACCAAAAAACTTTTCTCTTGATTCAACCAAGTAACCTTATAAGGGTTAGTGTGAGGGATCTTTGTCAACTTTAGCTTCTTAACTCCCTCATCTGAGATGATGTTATTAGGTGACCCTAAATAACCTATCACCTTGCATACCTTACCAAGGATTTTATATATAACTCTAAAAAGGACTCTTCTTTTCTCTGGTTCTCCTTGTGTAGGTTGTCTGATAAGTACTCTTCTGAACATAACATTCTCCCCCATTTCTGATTCCAGTTTACTAACCTTATTGTTGCATGAACTAGCTCCATCTTCCTGAGCATATGCTACTCTATTCTCTATATTGGAACTAGAAGGTTTCTCAGGACATCTATAAGAAGGATGTCCAAGTTGACCACACTGATAACATTTTATAGTATAAAAATAGGAATTGCCCCTTCCTGCACTCCTTCATCTACTTGACCCTCCATGGGATACTCTTCATCTACCAAATGTACCTCCTATACTAGTATCTCCACTTAGTTCAATAAGTCTATTCTCTCCCTAACTTCTTGAATCACTTTCTCTGCCACTAGAACCGCCTCTTTGACCCCCTCTAGAATCTCTACCTCTACCTCTATTTTTAGAGTTAGGCTCTTTCTTCCTTCTCTATTTTTCTTGAATCTTTTGTGCCATGTGTTGACACCCGAGGACTATAATTGGAGTGAACAAGTTCATCTCCTCTACTATTCTCCACTTCAACCCACTCAAGTATCTTACAACCTTGATACTCACTTCTTCTTTCACCTTGGATCTAAGGCTCAACTTGTGAAACTGCTCTATGTAGGTGGCTACATCCATCTCTTTTTGTTTGAGATTCAGTCTTCTCCTATCAAGTTGTATTTCTAAATTTGCACATAGGTAAGCTTCTCTAACTTTGTTCACCATGTCTTTCCAATTAGATATTGGATTTTTCCCTTCCTTCTCCCTTTCTTCTTAGAGATAGTTCCACCAATTCAAAGCTTGGTCCCTCAACCTAGATTTGGCTACTTTGACCTTTTGTTCTTCAGTGATTTCTTCAAACTCTAAGTGGTTCTCCATGCCCTCAATCCACTACATAACTAATTTGGTGTCCATTCTTCTAGTGAGGAAAGGGACACCTTCAATGGATTTACCAATTATGGCTTTAATTGCCTTCAAGAATTTCTCATCTTGTGTTGGAGGATCAAGCATAGGAACCTCATCATTCAAGGTCTTTTCTTTTTCCTTGGCTTCCTACTCCTCTATTGTGTCATTGACCTTATCTGCTTTACCTTGGACTTCTTCCAAGATTTTTTCTAACTCAGCCAACCTTTCTCATAGGAGTCTATTGTCTTCCTCCTATTCTTCTACCTTCTTTGCTAACTCTGCATTAGTCACCATTTTCTCCTTCTAGCATGACCCTACTAATTTTGGAAGTTGAAACATTCACCCCCTCAAATTATTGTCTTCCCAAGTCTTGAATGGCTCTGATACCAATCTGATGGGGAGATTTTGATAGACTAGCCTAGTCTATGCTCTTTTATCCCTTCTTTGGGTAATTTGGGGTGTTCTTCCTTCATCTTATGGTCTCTAGGACTTCCTTCACTAGTGGAATCCCCTAAAATTTCCCAATCTAACCACCAAGAACAAGTGCTTCAACTTCTAGGCTCTCATTTTTCTTAGCTTTGCTTCATTCTGTTACATATGCTCATAAGGGTACAACTTCACCAACATGTGCTCAGGTCCTAGCAAGCATGAGGATGGCTTCTATGGTGTTTTTATAGCTTTCCATGTGACCCCAAAGGCTAGGGAAATCCATCTTCCCTACCGATTACTTCATTTTCCCTAAAAATTGGGCTATAAGGAATAAGCCTCAATTAGCCCTCCATTCTGGCTTTTTAGGACTATCACCTGCAAACCCTACCAAATGTTGGCTAACTCTCCAAAGAGACTCCTATTCCATTGCCAAGGTCTCAAGGATTTTCTAGGGTTTAGGACCCCGAGTGTCTGTACAATTCCCTCCTCCAAACTAAGGGTTTTCAAGGGCTTTTTCCCTTAACAAGGTCACTAAGCTTGTTTTGTTGGTACACCACCTTGTCTGGATTAGTAGTGGCTCCTCCTTCACACCAATGAACCTTCATTAACATTCTTCAACTCCTCTAAAGGACTAAGCCTGCAAACTTCATCCTTGCCTTCTATGACCTCTGTAAACTCGACCTTACCTAGTCGGGCACAGTCTAGGCTCACCTAGGGCTTGGCCTTAAAAGTGCTTGCTTGAAATTTCCAGGGTCCTTCTTTTAATGATACAATATACAAAGTTTGTACTACCATATCCCATGATGCCATGAAGTGTCCACGGTGGGGATAGGAGCTACAAGCCCATCTTCAAGAACCAATCAAAACTGGATAGTGACCTTGAAGATTCAAATTGATTATAAATGAACACAAAAACTTGAAAGGAAATCTAATCTATGAACTTGAAATGAAATTTTATATACAATAAAAGATATACAGTATAAAAATATTCATGATATATTCATTAACTTCAAATCTCTACTCCATGTATGTAGACTGGCATACCAAATGCTGTAATAGTCTAGGTTTTCCTTCTCACTGCAATACAAACTAATAACCAACCCTTGACTTAGGGTTTTTAAGAGTATTTAATGTCTTCACTTCTAGGTATGAGCTTGGTTAGGGCTTCCAACTACTAGGTTAGGGTTATAACCCTTTAGAATAAAAGTTGCAAAGAAACTTTAAAAAGTTGTGCAACTTTTTAGCAACTTTTGTTGCTTGAGTAATTTTTGGTCTTCTTATGTTTCTAGACCTTTATTAGGCCACATATAGTGCACACGCATGCCAATACAATCCAAACCCTCATTTTTGAACTTATACCCCTCCTAGGAATAGGTGATATTAGGATGACATCATCAATCGAGTCCCTTAGCAAATCCAAAATAAAGGAAAACTGTTACCTCCTAGGACCTAAACTCAATTTCACACCACATTGAGCACTAAGGCTCTTATTTTAATTACAACACTTCATCAGGAAGAAAATCACAACAAAAATGACAATGGTGGGAGCCCTATCGGAGGGCGCTCCTGCACCATCACATAAATTCAAGATGTTTGTAGATTAGAGAAGAGAAGTGGGGAATCAAGAAAGATATGCGGTGCTTTCCCTTTTATCAACCACACTTTGGTAGGGATATGGGAATTAGATTCAAGAGCAACAAAAAGTGAAAAATTGTCTCTCATTTCTGTTACTCCCCCAGAGTTTTTGGAACACACAGTCAAGTCATCTCAAGGAACAAATTTCATGGTTGCTGCTTCATCAGTTATAATTTGGCTTACTATTAAGGGAAGTAGGAATCTTGATGCAAGAGCATCCTGGGTGTAAGAGCAATCTTGCATCACCCAAAAATATTTCTATTTTTGTATTCAATAAGGGCTATTTTGTGCAGAGCTGCTATTTATGGAAAGTTACTATTTTTGGTAATTTTTGTATGTGCTCAGAATGATCTGATTTCTTTCTTGGAGGTTCATTTTGGTCATATAAGTCTACCAGTAAAGTTTCATTGCCAGATCAAGTGTATATTGGAAGATATTGAAGATTTTCGGTATTAGCAGCAGGGTACAGAAACTTTGAACTCAGTTTTGAAGGCTTTAGAGGCCCCGGATGAGGTCAAAAATTTGAGTGACGACCGCTTGCGCGAGTCAAGCCTGTAGAGCGCTTTGTGGAATTTCTGAAATGGGGTTATAATAGCCGATCGGGTCAACTGGTGATGACTTATGGTCTTCGGAAGTTGGGCCACCTGAAATGGCGGAAAATAATTTTCTTCAAAATTTCTGTTCGGGTTTCAAAGGTTATCTTGAGCCGACTATGATGTAATAAAATGTAAAATAAACTAATTCTAAGTTTGGTCAGCCTTATTGGCTAAAAATTCTAGAACCTTCCCAGGCGGTGGAAAATTGCGTATATAAGGAAGGCTGTATTATTGTCTTAGGCAGTTCAGAATAGTTCTAGGTAGTAGATCTGGGTAATAGTTCAAGGCTTTGTCCTACAGAATATTGTAAGGGAATGCCCATGTGGCTTTGCATATTGTAATTCTGAAAGTTTGTAATTCCACATTTGTGGAGATAATAAGAAGCCAAATTTCTGTTCTTGCATATTGTTGTTGTTTCTCTATATCTGTTATGTGTTTGTGGTATTAAGGGGAGCACCCTTCATCAGGTGGTATCAGAGCAGGTTTTCTTGAGTGTGTAAACAGATCACCGACTATGAGGCAGTTTGCACCAGGACCGTGGCTAGGGTTTCAGTGCACATCGCGAAAATACCTCCACGAAGGGAACGTGGTGGAAGAGCTAGTGTTGTAACACCTGAGGTTAGAGAGCTGCAGAGACAAGTGCGAGCATTGCAAGAAGAGATTCGCAGAGGAATGAATCTTGATGTTAGAGATGAAAGCGAGGATGAAGCCAAAGAAGAATATCAAGAAGGAGAAGCTGAAATTGTGAACCAGGAGGAAGAAAGACTTTTTCGGGCGATTTCCAAGATTGGGAAAAGACCTCAAATTGAGGTTCCTACATTTTCTGGAAATCTTAACCTAGAGGAATTGATCGACTGGATCAATGAATGTGAGGAATATTTTGAGTATGAAGATGTTGAGGATCCTGATAGGGTCAAATTTGCGAAGGCCAGATTGAAAGGTCATGCGAAGATCTGGTGGTAAGAAATTCAATTAGAGCGAAATAGAAGAGGGAAAGATAAAATCACAAGATGGGATCGGATGGTGGATAAATTGAAGCAACAGTTCATTCTTGTTGATTATGAGCTTGACCTACTGAACAAAATGCAGAGTTTGAAGCAAGCAGGAAGATCTGTTTAGGAGTATACAGAGGAGTTCTACTGACTTCTCATCAGAACAGGCCATGTAGAAGCCGATAAGGAGAAAGTTGACCGATACCTTAATGGCTTAAGGCCAAGCATTCAGGAGGAGCTGAATCTGGTTCGAATGAACAGTATTGAAGAGGCATACCAGTTTGCCCTAAAAGTAGAGGAAAAGCTGAACAAGAAGTTTGAGAGCAGACAAAATGGAAGAGGTCATGGTGGACGATCTGGTGGACGGTCATATGGTGGCCGAAATGAAGATCTGAAAAAGAAAGATGAGGCCAGTAGCAGTCAGAATCAGTGAGGAAATAATTCCAATCATTTCCAAGATTAGAATAATAGAGATCAGAGAGGAAGAGGACAAGGATCTGGAAGAGGTGGCTTCCGTGGAACATGTTTTCACTATGGAGAAGAAGGTCATAGGGCATTTGAATGTCCTCAGTGCCAAGGAAGAATAGATAGGAGAAATGAAGGCCAAGCCAGAGTTGCACATGTAGATGAAGATACCAGATCATCAAATTCTGAAGATGCTGAAAGAGGAGAAACGTTGATTAACAGAAGAGTCCTGTTGAGTGGTGAGAATGAACCTGAGCAAAGAAGGAGCCTATTTCTCACCAGGTGCAAGTGCGAAGGTAAATGTTGTGATGTGATTATTGATAGTGGAAGCACTGACAATTTGGTGTCAGAAGAGATGGTGACAAAGTTGAAGCTCAAGAGACAGAAACACCCACATCCATATCGGATTGCCTGGGTACAGGATGACCACAAGGTCATGGTCAATGAACAATGCTTGGTGAAGTTCAAGATTGGCGGATACCAAGATGAGGTATTGTGTGATATCATATCTATGGATGCATGTCATATGTTGTTGGGAAGACCATGGCAGTTTGACAGATGTGCTGTACATGATGGTTGTGCGAATACCTATTCCCTGACAAAGGATGGAGTGCGACATAAGCTAAAACCATTAAAGGAGACTGAAGAAAAGGTATGTGGTAATGCAAGGATAACTTTTGTTGATGGAAGAAATTTCCTAGATGGTATGAGGCATGAGCATGTATGTTTTGCTTTAATTCCAAAAGCTGGTAAAGAGGAAGTAGAAGATGTTCCTGTAGAAGTTGCAGATTTGTTGAATGAGTTTCAGGATATTATATTTGATAACGTGCCTAATGGATTACCACCAGTCAGGAAGATCAGTCATCAGATGGACTTGATCCCAGGAGCAAGTTTGCTGAATAAGGCAACACACAGAATGACACCTGCAAAAAGTGAGGAGTTGAATAGACAAGTACATGAACTGTTACAGAAAGGATTGATCCGTGAGAGTCTGAGTCCATGTGCTGTACCAGCAGTATTAGCACCAAAGAAGAATGGAGAATGGAGGATGTGTATAGATTCTAGGGCAATAAACAAGATCACAATCAAGTACAGGTTTCCATTGCCACGAATGGATGATATTATGGACTGTTTGAGTGGAGCTGTGTATTTCTCAAAGATAGATCTGAAAAGTAGATATCATCAGATTCGGATCAGAGAAGGAGATGAATGGAAGACTACCTTCAAGACAAAGGAAGGACTATATGAGTGGTTAGTCATGCCTTTTGGGCTAACCAATGCACCGAGCACTTTCATGCAGCTCATGAACGAGGTTCTGAAAGAATTTTTGGGTAAGTTTGTCATTGTTTACCTAGATGATATTTTGATCTTTAGTAAGACATCGGATGAGCATATGATGCATATTCGTATGGTATTTGAGAAGTTGAGAGAAGAGAAATTGTTGATTAATTTGAAGAAGTGCAATTTTGTGAAGAAAGCGTTGGTGTATTTGGGATTTGTAGTTTCAGCAGAAGGTCTAAAAATGGACCCAAAGAAGGTACGAGCTATCCTTGAATGGCCTACTCCGAGGAGTGCTACTGAGGTAAGATCTTTTCATGGTCTAGCTAGCTTTTACAGAAAGTTTATCAGAAATTTTAGCAGTATTTGTGGACCCTTGACTGAAACAATGAGAGGGGATAGAAAAGAGTTTAAGTGGACTAATGGGGTAGAAAAGAGTTTTCAATTGTTGAAACAAAAAAGTTACAGAACAACCAGTTTTAGCACTTCCAAATTTTAATAAGGTGTTTCAAGTAGATTGTGATGCTAGTGGTACTGCAATAGGAGCTGTTATGAGCCAAGAAGGTAAACCTATTGCTTATTTCAGTGAGAAATTAAATGATGCCAAGAGAAAATATTCTGTTTATGATCAAGAATTTTATGCTATAGTTCAGGGATTGAAAAAGTGGAGGCACTATCTGCTTCCTAAGGAGTTTGTTTTGTATACTGATCATCAAGCTTTGCAATATTTGAATAGTCAAGGAAAATTGAATCAAAGACATTTGAAATGGGTTGAGTTTTTGCAGAGTTATACATTTGTTTTGAAACACAGGAGTGGAAAGTCTAATAGGGTTGTAGATGCTCTTAGCAGAAGGCAACTATTGCTGACAGAAATGCATATTAAAGTGGTTGGGTTCAAGGAACTCAAGAATTTATATCCAGAGGATCCTGATTTTGGTGAAGCTTGGAAGGCTTGTACAGAACCTGTTACTCTAGATAGGATGAAATGGTTGGATTTTATCATCCAAGATGATATGCTATTCAAAGGGAGTCAGTTGTGCATTCCACGAAGTTCTATGAGGGAGAATCTCATCAAGGAGAAGCATAGTGGAGGATTGGCTGGATATTTTGGTCGTGATAAAACCCTTGCTTTGGTTGGTGAGAATTATTATTGGCCACAATTGCAGCAAGATGAGAAGAAGTTTGTACAGAGTTGCAGAGTATGTCAGATGGCGAAAGGAGTGAAGCAGAATACAGGGTTGTATCAGCCATTACCTATACCAGAGAAACTTTGGGAGGATATCAGTATGGACTTTGTTCTTGGTTTACCGAGGACACAGCGGGGACATGATTCAATTTTTGTAGTAGTTGACCGATTTTCAAAGATGGCACATTTCATTCCCTGCAAGAAGACTAATGATGTTGTTCATGTAGCAGAATTGTTTTTCAGAGAAGTAGTGAGACTTCATGGTTTTCCAAGGACCATAGTTTCAGATCGGGACACTAAGTTTGTTGGATATTTCTGGCGTACATTGTGGAAGAAGTTGAAGACAGATTTGAAGTTCAGTTCATCACATCATCCACAGACTGATGGACAGACAGAGGTGGTGAATAGAAGTTTGGGAAATTTGCTGAGATGTTTGGTTGGAGATAAGCCAACAGGATGGGATTTGATTTTACCACAGGCAAAATTTGCATACAATAATTTTATCAACAAGAGCACTAGTAAATCACCATTCCAGATTGTATATGGAAGTAGTCTAAGAAATGCATCTGAATTGAGGAAGATAGATAAAGGAGAAATAAGTAGTGCTAAAGCTGAGGATTTTGTAGAACACTTGAAGAACATCCATGGGGAGGTGAGGAAGCATATTACCAAGATGAACGCACAGTATAAGGCTAAGGAAGATGAGAAAAGGAGGTATAAGGAATTTCAAGTTGGTGATGAAGTCATGGTTCATTTGTGGAAGGAGTGGTTTCCAGTTGGTACATATAACAAGCTGAAAATGAAGAAGTTTGGACCATGTAGGATACTGAAGAAACATGATTCAGGAAACGCATATGAGGTAGAATTGCCTACTGAGCTAAATATTTCACTAGTGTTTAACATTTCAGATCTGACAGAGTATCATGAAGGAGGTGTTGAAGATGAGATCACAGCAGCACAGTGGAGTATTCCAGCAACTAGTTCAGACACTAAGGAGATCAAAGATATACTGGACAGTCGTGTTGAAGATTCATCATGGCTGACAAAGGACGAGGTTAGCCGTCTTGGCTTTCCTCTGCACACCTGAGTCGTGACAAGGTCACTTCTCAAATTACCCTGGGTGTCTAATGCAGGAGCATCCTGGGTGTAAGAGCAATCTTGCATCACCCAAAAATATTTCTATTTTTGTATTCAATAAGGGCTATTTTGTGCAGAGCTGCTATTTATGGAAAGTTACTAGTTTTGGTAATTTTCGTATGTGCTCAGAATGATCTGATTTCTTTCTTGGAAGTTCATTTTGGTCATATAAGTCTGCCAGTAAAGTTTCAAGTGTATATTGGAAGATATTGAAGATTTTTGACATTGGCAGTAGGGTACAGAAACTTTGAACTCTGTTTTGAAGGCTTTAGAGGCCCCGGATGAGGTCAAAAATTTGAGTGATGGGCACTTGCACTGGTCAAGCCTGTAGAGTGCTTCGTGGCGTTTCTGAAATGGGGTTATAATAGCCGATCGGGTGAACTGGTGATGACTTATGGTCTTCGAAAGTTGGGCCACCTGAAATGGCAGAAAATAATTTTCTTCAAAATTTCTGTTCGGGTTTCAAAGGTTATCTTGAGCCAACTATGATGTAATAAAATGTAAATTAAAATAATTCTAAGTTTGGTTGGCCTTATTGGCTAAAAATTCTGGAACCTTCCCAAGCGGTGGAAAATTGCCTATATAAGGAAGGCTGTATTATTGTCTTAGGCAGTTCAGAATAGTTCTGGGTAGTAGATCTGGGTAATAGTTCGAGGCTTTGTCCTACAGAATATTATAAGGGAATGCCCATGTGGCTTTGCATATTGTAATTCTGAAAGTTTGTAATTCCACATTTGTGGAGATAATAAGAAGCCAAATTTCTGTTCTTGCATATTGTTATTGTTTCTCTATATCTGTTATGTGTTTGTGGTATTAAGGGGAGCACCCTTCATCAAATCCGCTGACCTTTAATTTGAGGTCCATGGAATGGAGTGTGTTGCTAGGCTTCACTAGTGCTGAAGATCAGGCTGATTGCACTCCAACAAGAGCTATCTGTAAACCCTTTCGAATTTCTCCATCTTTGAATTTGTCCACAAATCCATCAGAGCCTATTGAATAAATAGGATACAATTTTGAAATAAAATTGAAAGATATTTGTTTGAGAGGGACCTGTAGAGAGTTTATTAACGCAATCTGTAAGCAAGAGAGATAAGATTTCATCTTTCCAATAAGTTAGTAATTTAAAATCATTTAATAAAAAGAAAAATATTCTTAAAATTTCATATCAAAATTTTTTAGTAATTATAGAGTTTAATGATTATGATTAAATTAATTATATACAATTCCTTTTTTTTTTAAATGATCATTTAATTAAAATGTCTCATATATATAGATAGTTGTAATAATTGCATTATTTTTATAAATTTTTAAGACTTTTTCAACAACTTTAATTTGTATACCATTTTG
The DNA here is from genome assembly GCA_027943335.1 of Chamaecyparis obtusa. Taxonomy (NCBI): domain Eukaryota; kingdom Viridiplantae; phylum Streptophyta; class Pinopsida; order Cupressales; family Cupressaceae; genus Chamaecyparis; species Chamaecyparis obtusa. The sequence continues at coordinate 16,334 of BSBK01006289.1, read as the reverse complement.
AATTATTTCATTTAGTGGAAAAAGGCCTTCTAATGTTCTTCTAAGAAAAATATTAAAATTGAGTAGAAACACAATTTGGGAACTTCATCTTTTTCACTAAAAATGAATGTAAACACAATTTTTGAACTTCATCTTTTTCACTCAACAATTGTTTTTTAGTATTCTCGTACAAAGAGATTTACTATATGATCCGATTTCTATATTTTAACTCAAAAATTGTAATAATGGATTTTTCCAATTGTACCATATTATATTTATTAGGTATGCACCTAATTTCATAGCACACTTGAAAAAGGTATGGTCTTTCGAAATGCCTAAATATAATTAGCAATAGATTAAAGCCAACTATCAAAGTCATATTGGTAGATCATTCTGTTTGATTCTAGACAAAAAAAAATTCTTGGAAATATTGTAGAGGTTCCAACTGAATTAGGGATAGATAAAATTTATAATATTATATGTTTTTTATGTTCCCTATGACATAAGTTCCTATAAATTGTATTTTAGAACATTGTAGAAAGCACAGATGTATTTATTTTAAAGTGTGGGAAATCAATTTGATTTGGTGCAATAGAACATTTATAATGTCTTTGTGTTTATTCATGATCTGAAGAGTTTTTATTTCAATATTATGCTGGTAATCCAATCGATCCACCCTTAACAAAACAAATCAATTCAGGGAGAATTGAGTTTTGCTGGAGTTATGTGAAAACTGTTGGAGCAATCAAAGATCATAGATTTTGGTGCAAATCTTGTCAAGTAAAGTTTGCAGAATACCAAGAAATCACAAAATTTAAAAATCACTAGATCATCCATCGCAGTAAAGAGGATCGCTAAAAGATGTATTTGTACAAGTTGTAGAGTTTTATCAAAGTGTTTCTATACAAAGAAGCTACTGATTAGAAAACTCCATCAACAAATGAAAGAGAACAACATATTTGTAAGGAAAGAGATTACTAATCTATAAGAGACTCGTGATGTTAAAAGACCATCTATACCATTTAAAATATTTTCCACTCAACACATTTTCAAATGTTTTTTAGTTTCTCATGATAAGGATATCCCTCAATCAGAAGAATATGTGTTGGCTCCTAAGAGCACTTCTCTAGAAACACATCTTCTTAATAAGGCTAAAAAAGTGCACTCTTAAACTTTTCCATTTCATGCATTGCAAGTTATATGTGCGAATCAAATTCCTCTATCACCTATCTCTTCTTCTTTTGTTGACTCTTTTGTTAGCATGCTACAATTGTTTTTGTTTGCCATTATTTCTTTCTTTAAGGCGATGAATTTTTATCAAGCAGTTGTTCAGACAAGTTCAATTCCAATTTCGTACTCAACCTCTAAGCCCTTGGCCTTACCATTAATGGATTCAATAGTCAAGAAATTGATATTTATTGATAATCCCCTTAGCTTTCATAAATTGACTGAAGAGCATGCTAATATTATGGCTACAAAGGTTATGTCGGTTGTTGCTTCGTAGTTCCATAATAACCTTGATTTAGATTAAGACTTTGATTTAATATCTCCTCCCTCCTTCACGAGTCTCAATTTGGCCCTTTATTGCACTCTCATAATGATGCAATCTCTTCACCTTTGAAATACCTAAATGACTGTTTGAGTAGGGCTCAAGATAAATGTTTATCCTTTTAATAAGGATATTGATCTTCATTTCAGATTCACACATCTTGATGATTAGAATGATATTAAGATGAAACAAGTGTCCAAACTATCTATTGTTCAAACCCCAAAGTGTTCTAAATCAAAAGTGGTAACTCCTAAAACTAGAGGCAGGAAATCTAAAGAAATTAAGGCTTTGGAGAAAATAGAGGCCGGTGTCCAGTCAACCTTGGATGGAAAATTTTCCACCTCAAGGAGAATTTGGACAAGGAGAACTAAGTGTTCTCCGTGTCTGCAATAAGGATCCACTCTTGGAATATCAGAGGCATTACTGCCTCTGACAAGAGACATAGAAACGAGCAGAGGCTTGATTCTTCTCAAACTGATGTTGTCCTTCTACAAGACACCAAATTGTGTCCTGATAATTTTAATGCATCGATGGGTAAATGGAATCCTTTGCATAATTACTGTGTTCTTACAAATGGTGCATAAGGGGGCTTGGCCATTCAATGGAATTCTACGAAAGTTTTAGTATTCTCTCTTCAAATAGGTTGTAACTAGAAATTAGTTAGCGCTTATCATTTTGATCTCTCCTTTATAATCAATGTTTATAGGCCCACCTCTAAAATAGATAAGTTGCATCTTTGGCAGTCTTTACCAAATACTATTCAACTCTTCCCAAAGTTGCAATTTTTTGTTAGCAAGAGATTTTAATGCTACCTTGGGACCTAATGATAAGAAAGGGGGTATTGCCCCTCCTTGTACAATATTAGATTTCAATAATTTTATCCAAGAAAATGGATTTTATGAGATTTTGCCCCGTAATGGGTCCTATATTTGGACCAATCGTAGATCTGGAGTTTTACAAATTGTGGTTAGATTGGATATATTTTTTTGCTCTTAACTTTGGAAGCTGGAGAAATTTTCTGTGTCTCTAGATATCATGCCTTTTTTAGATTCAGATCATTTTCCCATTAAGCTCTTGATTGAGTCCTGTAATATTGCTATGCCCACCTCTTTTAAATCTTTCTTTAAGTTTGAATTAGTTTGGTTTAGACACCCACTTTTTGATTCTCTTCTAATATAATGGTGGTTTTCTTCTCCACAAGAGGATGGATCAATGATGTTTCAATTCTTTTAAAAAAATCCAATATGTCAAAAATTTGATTGAGACTTGGAATGTTAATGTTTTTAAAAACATTTTTTTATCAAAAATCAAAATTGGAAAAGGACTTGTTTGAAATTAATCAATATATTATGTCCAATGGTTTAGATCCCCAATCCTATGAGAAACAAAAACTCCTTCAGGAGGAGTGGGCTGAACTATGTGCTAGGGAAGAAGAATAGTGCAGACAAAAGTCTCGTGAGCTATGGTTGTAGCTTGGTGACTAGAATACTAAGTTTTTTCATGCTTCAACCAAACATAAGAAAGCATTTTAGAAAGCTATGATTACACTACTAAGTGATTCTTCAATGATGATAAATAAGAAGGGCGAGATGGGATCATCCTTCCTCAAGCCTCTGCAAGTGCTAAAGAACCCTTCGCTTCTAGTGTTCCATTGACTAATATTGAGTTTTTGAGTGACGATATACATGCAAATACCAGATTAATCCATGGTTTGGAAAATGAAAAGGCCTCTAGGCATTTACACAAGAAATGCCAGTCTACCTTGTCATAGGCCTTTTTGAGGTCGAGCTTGATGAGCATACTAGGGTTATCTTTCTTTTTAGTGTAGTGAATGGCCTCTTGGACTATAATGAAAATGTCAAAAATAGATCTACCCGGGACAAAGCTAGCATATTCCTTGCTTATCAAGAGGAGAAGAAACCATTGTAGTCTTTTAGGCAAGGTCTTAGTTATTAATTTATAAATTGTATTACACAATGCTTTTGGTCTGAATTCATTAAAGATTTCTAGCTTATCTTTTTGGGGAATTAATGCTTAGAAGGTATTATTAATCTCTTTGAGGAAATTTCTTGAATTTCTAATGCGTTCTAGGGCATCAGTAATTTCTTTCCCCACAAAGACCGAACATTTTTTAAAGAAGGTTGCAAGGAATCTATTTGGGGCATAAGATATGACAGGGTTCATTTGCATTAAGGTTGTTTCAACTTCTTCTCTGGTAAATTTAAGCCATTAGGTCCTTGTTGTGCTCCCTATATAGCACTTTTGAGATATGATTAAGGATATCTTCATGTTACTTATGATAAGAACCAGCAATATTAAATCAAATATTGTTCTTCCCAATATTGTAAATAGTTTTCTTAAAATCATAATTAATTTAAATTTTGAATAAATAATTTATTTTAATCGTTAAATAGATGAAAATAAAATTTAAAACATGATTTAATAAAATATCATGTACAATCCCTAAGAAAATATAAACTAAATTATATAATAATAATAGATCTATCATATTAAATATAATTTATTAATAACTACATCAAAATAATGCCTTAACTATAATTATTTTGAAAGAAACTATAAATAATTAATAATTTACAAACAAAATTATTACCATCCCCTAAACAACAAATATTTATTACAAATCAATAGCTATGTATAAATGTACATAGAATATAATGATAATTATTTTGAATGTAATGTTGCTTGACTGCAATCAAAAGTTACATATTTATATCGAGTTTTACACCCTTTCCACAACAAGCATCTATTATCAAAGAAGATAAATGGAGATGGACAATAGAGTCATGGAGAAGGCTCTAAATTATTTCGCAGATGTCGACCAAACGTATCAAAAATTTAGCCAAGGTTGGCTCGGCATGATTTTTGGAATGTGCATTTGTGTTTTGTTTTCAACAATACGAAGGGCCTACCAAATTAGATATGATGCAATTAACGAAGAAGGTGAGCAGCTATTGCTACTAAATACTTTAACTCGTCACAATAATAGCGGAAATAATTCTAATCTACAATTGGAAATAATAATAATACCGATCTTGATCATGACGCATTGGAAGAGATTTTGCGAAGGCTTCCTATACCATCATTGACAAGGGCAAAGTGTAATATCGATGACAATATCAGTCACTAGCCAGGCAAAGCATTTTGTGACTCAATAGAGCGACCATGGAATTGCTTTACCAATATTTTAAATAGTTTTCTTAAAATCATAATTAATTTAAATTTTGAATAATTAATTTTTTTTAATCATTAAATAGCTGAAAATTAAATTTAAAACATAGTTTAATTAAATTCATGTAGGAATCCGTAAGAAAATATAAAATAAATTATATAATAATAATAGATCTATTATATTAAATATAATTTATTAAAATAAAATTATTAATAACTACCTCAAAATAATGCCTTAACTAATTTACAAACAATATTATTAAAGCAAGTACCTATTACAAATCAATAGCTACGTATTCATGTACATAGAGAATAATGATAATTATTTTGAAAGTAGTGTCGCTTGACTTCAATCAGAAGTTACATATTTATAACGAATTTTACACCCTTTCAAAAACAAGCATTTATTATCTAAAAAGATAAATGGAGATGGATGATAGAGTCCTAGAGAATGTTCTAAATTATTTCAGAGATGTGGACCAAACGTATCATAATTTTAGCCAAGGTTGGCTCGGCATGATTTCCAGAATGTGCATTTGTGTTCCATTTTCAACAATACGAAGGGCCTACCAAATTCGATATCGTACAATTACCAAAGAAGGTGAGCACCTAGTGCTACTAAATCCTTTAACTCGTCAAAATAATAGCGGAAATAATTCTAATATGCAATGGGACAAAACAAAGGAGGATAATAATAATAATCCTGATCTAGATCCTGACGCATTGGAAGAGATTTTTAGAAGACTTCCTATACCATCATTGACAAGGGCAAAGAGCGCGTGTACACCTTTTCTAGTTTGACATAAATCCTCTGCATGTCCACTCTTCATATCCATTGAACTAAGAGCTCTCAACTGACACACCCCTCTAGGATGTCTTCCATACAAAATTTCAAAAGGACTTCTACTAGTTGTCCTATTAGCACTATCATTGTACGCATACTCAGCTTATGGAATAACTAGATCCCAAGTATGTCTGTATTCCTTGGTTAAACACCTTATCAAGTTAGCTAATGCCCTGTTGATGACTTCAATTTGACCATCTATTTGTGGATGGTAAGATGAGCTAAATGATAGGTTAGTTCCAAGTCTTTTCCTTAAGGTTTTCCAAAAATGCCTCATGAATTTACTATCCCTGTCTGATACAATGCTTAATGGGAGTCCATGTATTCTTACAACCTCCTTAAAGAAAAGATGTGCAATGTAACTAGCATCATGGGTAGTTCTACATGGAATAAAATGGCTCATTTTATAAAATATGTCCACCACCACATAGACACTATCCATACCTATTTTTGACTTAGGGAGTCCCATCACAAAGTCCATGCTGACACCCTCCCAAGATGTATTTGGAACTAGAAAAGGTTGGTATAGTCCTGCATTGCTTCAGCCTCATTTAGCCCTTTGACAAATACCACACTATTCCACATACTTTATCACATCTCTTCATAACCTAGGCCAATAGTAGTATCTCTGTACTAGCTCCATAGTCTTGTTGATTCCAAAGTTTCCACTTAGGCTCCCATTATGTTTCTCTTGGATGAGATTCTCTCTCATGGACCCTATAGGCACACACAACTAATTTCCCTTAAACAAAAGGCCCTTTTGAAGAGAATAGTTTGAATACTCACTATGAAAATGATTTTCAAAATTAGTGCATACCTTGTAGGCTGTGGAAATTTCTTCATCTCCTTCATAGAGATCCTCAAAGCTTTCTATCCCTATGCTCTGCAATTGCACTTCTTGGACAGTCAAAATCTTCCTGCTCAAAGCATCTGCTACCTTACGGAGCTGTCCTTTTTATGCTTGATGGTAAAGGTAAAGGATTGGAGGTATTTCATCCATTTCAGATGTTTATTTCTTAATTTTTCCCGAGTATTAATATAACTTAAAGCCTGGTTTTCTGTGAACACTAGAAACTCTTTTGGGAGCAATTAATGTCTCCATTTCTTTAGAGACTGAACCAGTGCATATAACTCTAAAACATATACTGAATACCTCTTCTTTGCTTCATTGAGCTTCTCACTAAAAAATTTCATAGGCCTTCCTTCTTGGCTCAATACATCTCCTACTGCAACTCCACTTGTGTCACACTCTAACATAAACAAATTGTCAAAGGTGGGTAAAAGTAGGATGGGTTTTGTGGCTACTTCCTACTTCAATTGTTGGAACGCTTTATCAAATTCATCATTCCACTTGAACTTGGTTCTCACTCCTCCTTTAATGGTGTCTAAAACTGCTGCACAAATGCAGCTGAAGTTTCTCACAAACTTTCTATAGAATTGTGTCAAGCCATGAAAACTTCTAACTTCAGTCCCTGTTTTAGGTGCAGGCCAATTCAAGATTTCCTCAACTTTTCTTGGGTCCATCTTCAAGGTACCCTTGGACACAAAAAGCCCCAAGTAGACTATCTCTTGCTTCGAAAATTCACACTTCTCTAAGTTGATTGCCAACTTCTCATCATGTAGCCTCTTTAGGACTAACATTAAATGCTCCATGTGCTCTTATTTGGTTCTTCTATATATGAGTATATTATCAAGATATACTACCACAAACCTACTAGTGTATTCCTTCAACACCTCATTCATCAACCTCATGAAGGTGCTAGGGGCATTGCTAAGCCCAAATGGCATCACAATCCATTCATACAACCCCTATGTGGTCTTAAAGCTATTTCCCACTCATCACCCTCCTCAATTCTAATTTGATGGTAACCACTTTTAATATCCAACTTAGTAAAGTACATAGCACCCCCTAAAAAATCCATAAGATCTTCTATTCTGGGAATTGGAAATATGTACCTTACGACAGTTCTATTTATTGCCCTTGAATCAGTGAAAAGTCTCCATTTGCCTCCTTTCTTTGATGCTAGCACCACCGAGACTACACATGGACTGATGCTCTTCTTAATTAGCCCTTGGCCCAATAATTCTTGTACTTGTCTTGCCACCTCCTTGTTCTGATCAGGTGTGAGCTTGTATGCTGCCTTGTTTGGAAAAGATGCACCATGCACAAAGTCTACTTGATGGCTTATAGCCCTTCTTGGAGGAAGTGTTGCAGGTGCTCCATCACTCACTATATCCTTATACTTCTCTAACATTTGCTTCACCTCATTAGGCATCTTTGCCTACAACTTTTTATCCTCCTCCTTAGGCTTCACAACAATGACACATCCTAATGTTTTGTCTTCCTGCAAAAGGTGTAAGAACTCCTTACCAGTGCTAAACAAGACACTTGGTGTCCTTGAGGCTCCTTCATCATTCTCTATTAGGGATTGGATCTTCATAGTTTTGTTATCCTTCTTGAAGGAAATTGAATTCTCCTCTCCATCATACATCACCTTCCTATCAAACTGCCAGGGTCTTCCCAATAAGAGATGACATGCGTCCTTGGGGAATACATCACAAAGGAGCTTGTCCTTATACCCTCCAATAGAAAACTCCACCGAAGTTTGTTCATTCACCAAAACACTTTTCTCTTGATTCAACCAAGTAACCTTATAAGGGTTAGTGTGAGGGATCTTTGTCAACTTTAGCTTCTTAACTCCCTCATCTGAGATGATGTTATCAGTTGACCCTAAATCAACTATCACCTTGCATACCTTACCAGGGATTTTACATTTAACTCTAAAAAGGACTCTTTTTTGCTTTGGTTCTCCTTGTGTAGGTTGTTTGATAAGTACTCTTCTGAACATAAGATTTTCCCCCATTCTTGATTCCAGTTTACTAACCTCATTGTTGCATGAACTAGCTCCATCTTCTTGAACATATGCTACTCTCTTCTCTATATTGGAACTAGATGGTTTCTCAGGACAGCTATAAGAAGGATGCCCAAGTTGACCACATTGATAACATTTCAGAGTAGAAAAATAGGAATTGTCCCTTCCTGCACTCCTTCCTCTACTTGACCCTCCATGGGATCCTCTTCAAATACCAAATGTACCTCTTGTACTAGAATGTCCACTTTGTTTAATAAGTCTCCTCTCTCCTTGACTTATTGAGTCACTTCCTCTGCCACTAGAACCACCTCTTTGACCCCCTCTAGAATCTCGACCTCTACCTCTATTTTTAGAGTTAGGCTCTTTCTTCCTTCTCTATTTTTCTTCAATCTTTTGTGTCATGTGTTGACACCCAAGGACTATACTTGGAGTGAACAAGTTCATCTCCTCTGCTATACTCCACTTCAACCCACTCAAGTATCTTGCAACCTTGATACTCGCTTCTTCTTTCACATTGGATCTAAGGCTCAACTTGTGAAACTCCTCTGTGTAGGTGGCTGCGTCCATCTCTTTTTGTTTGAGATTCAGTCTTCTCCTATCAAGTTGTACTTCCAAATTTGGACGTAGGTAAGCTTCTCTGACTTTGTTCACCATGTCTTTCCAATTAGATATTGGATTTTTCCCTTCCTTCTCCCTTTCTTCTTGGAGATAGTTCCACCAAGTCAGAGCTTGGCCCCTCAACCTAGATTTTGCTACTTTGACCTTTTATTCTTCAGTGATTTCTTCACACTCAAAGTGGTTCTCCATGCCCTCAATCCACTGAATAACTAATTCAGTGTCCATTTTGTGAGTGAGTAAAGGGACACCTTCAAGGGCTTTACCAGTTGTGGCTTTAATTGCCTTCAAGTATTTCTCATCTTGTGTTGGAGGATCAGGTGTAGCAACCTCATCATCCAAGGTATTTTCTTTTCCCTTGGCTTCCTGCTCCTCTATTTTGTCATTGACCTTATCTGCTTTAGCTTGGACTTCTTCCAAGATTTTCTCTAACTCAGCCAACCTTTCTCTTAGGAGTCTATTGTTTTCCTCTTGATTTTCTACTTTCTTTGCTAACTCTGCATTAGTCACCATTTTCTCCTTCCGAGATGACTCTACTAATTTTGGAAGTTGAAACATTCACCCCCTCAAATTATTGTCTTCCCAAGTCTTGAATGGCTTTGATACCAATCTGATGGGGAGATTGGGATAGACTAGCCTAGTCTATGCTCTTTTATCCTTTCCTTGGGTAATTTGGGGTTTTCTTGCTTCATCCTATGGTCTCTAAGACTTCCTTCAGTAGTGGAATCCCTTGACATTGTCCAATCTAACCACCAAGAACAAGTGCTTCAACTTCTAGACTATCCTTTTGCTTAGCTTTGCTTCATTCTGTTACCTATGCCCATAAGGGAACAACTTCACCAACACATGCTCAGGTCCTAGCAAGCATGAGGATGGCTTCTATGGTTTTTTTAGAGCTTTCCACATGACCCCAAGGGCTAGGGAAATCCATCTTCCCTGCTGATTGCTTCATTTTCCCTCAAAATGGGGCTATAAGGAATGAGCATCAATTAGGCCTCCATTCTAGCTTTTTAGGACTATCACCTGCAAATGCTGCCAAATCTTGGCTAACTCTCCAAAGAGACTCCTATTCAATTGTAGAGGTCTCAAGGATTTTCTAGGGTTTAGGACCCCGAGTGTCTGTACAATGCCCTAATCCAAACTGAGGGTTTTCAAGGGCTTTTTGGCTTAACAATGTCACTAAACTTGTTTTGTTGCTACACCACCATGTCTAGATTGGTAGTGGCTCCTCCTTCACATCAATGAATCTTCATTAACCATTCTTCAAATCCTCTAAAGGACTAAGCCTGCAAGCTTCATCCTATCCTTCTATGACCTCTATAAACTCGACCTTACCTAGTCGGGCACAATCTAGGCTTGCCTAGGGCTTGGCCTTAAAAATGCTTTCTTGAACTTTCTAGGGCCCTTGTTTTAATGATATACTATACAAGGTCTATACTACCATATCCCATGATCCCATGAAGTGTCCATGGTTGGGATAGGAGCTACAAACCCATCTTCAAGAACCAATCAAAACTAGACAGTGACCTTGAAGATTCAAACTAATTACAAATGAACACAGAAAATTGAAAGGAAATCTAATCTATGAACTTGAAATGAAATTTTATATACAATAAAAGATTCACAATAGAAAAAGATTCATGATGTATTCATTAACTTCAATTCTCTACTCCATGTATGTAGACTAGCATACCAAATGTTGTAACAGTCTAGGATTTCCTTCTCACTGTCGTACAAACTAATAACCAACCCTTGACTTAGGGTTTTTAAGAGTATTTAATGTCTTCACTTCGGGGTATGAGCTTGGTTAGGGCTTCCAACTACTAGGTTAGGGTTATAACCCTTTAGAATAAAAGTTGCGAAGAAATTTTAAAAAGTTGTTGTGCAACTTTTTAGCAACTTTTGTTGCTTGAGCAATTTTTGGTCTTCTTATGTTACTAGACCTTTATTAGGCCACATCTAGTGCTTACACGTGCCAATACAATCCAAACCCTCATTTTTGGACTTATACCCCTCCTACGACTAGGTGATATTAGGATGACATCATCAATCGAGTCCCTTAGCAAATCCAAAATAAAGGAAGATTGTTACCTCCTAGGACCTAAACTAGGACCTAAACTCAATTTCACACCACACTGAGCACTAAGACTCTTATTTTAATTACAAGGCTTCATCAAGAAGCAAATCAAAACAAAAATGACAATGGTGGGAGCCCTATAGAAGGGCGCTCCTGCACCATCAGATAACTTCAAGATGTTTGCATAGGGTTTTTTGAAGACTCATATCAGTATTGAAGAAGAAAACTTTGGACTTCTCTAGGTTTATTTATTATCAAGAAACCTTTGACTAGGAATCTAAAATTTTCTAATAGGCTAGTGCCTCTTTTTTTGTACCAAGCCTGCATTGCATTGTGTCATCTACAAATTGCTAATGATTGTTGGCCTCTAGGTTGCTAGAGTGATTTTGATGTCTAAAATTTTGTTAAGGGTCTTAGCTGCTATGATTATACTACCAAGTAATTCTTCCATGATGATAAATAAGAAGCGCAAAATGGGATCATCCCGCCTCAATCCTCTGGAAGTGCTAACGAACTCTTCTAGTGTTCCATTGACTAATACTAAATTTATGGGTGAGGATATACATGCATCGATTAGATTACTCCACGGTTTGGAAAATTCAAACGCCTCTAGGTTTTTACATAGGAAACACCAGTCTACATTATCATAGGCCTTTTTGATGTCAAGATTGATGAGCATACTAGGGTTATCATTCTTTTTAGTGGAGTGAATGGCCTCTTGGACTATAATGACACTATCAAAAATAGATCTACCTAGGATGAAGCTAGTATGTTCCTCGCTTATCAAGTGGGGAAGAAGCCACTATAGTGTTTCAACCAAGGTCTTAGTGAGTAATTTATAGATTGTATTACACAATGTTATTGGTCTAAAATCATTAAATCTTTTTGCCTTATTGTTTTTGGGAATTAATGCTAAGAAGATATTATTAACTTACGTTTGAGCAAATTTCTTGAATTTCTAATGCCTTCTAGGGCATCAGTAATTTCTTATCCCACAAAGGCCCAACATTTTTGAAAGAAGCTTGTAGGGAATCCATCTGGCGAAGAACATTTGATAGGGTTCATTTGCATTAAGGTTGTTTCAAGTTCTTCTTTGGTAAATTTATTTATTAGGTCCTTGTTGTACTCCCTATATAGTACCTTGGGGATATGATTAAGCATATCTTCTTGTTCCTTGTGATAAGAGCTAGCAATATTAAATAAAATATTGTTCTTACCAATATTTTAAATAATTTTCTTAAAATCCTAATTAATTTAAATTTTGAATAATTTATTTATTTTAATCATTAAATAGCTAAAAATTAAATTTAAAAATAGTTTAACAAAAAATCATGTACAAATCTGTAAGAAAATATAAAATAAATTATATAATAATAATAGATCTATCATATTAAATATAATTTATTAAAATAAAATTATTAATAACTACCTCAAAATAACTCCTTAACCAATTTACAAACAAAATTATTACAGCAAGTACCTATTACAAATCAATAGCTACGAATATAATGATAATTATTTTGAAAGTAATGTCGCTTCAGTTCAATCAAAAGTTACATATTTATATCGAATTTTACACCCTTTCAAAATCAAGCATCTATTATCTAAAAAGATAAATGGAGATGGACGATAGAGTCATGGAGAATGTTCTAAATTATTTCAGAGATGTCGACCGAAGGTATCAGAAATTTAGCAAACCTTGGCTCGGCATGATTTCTAGAATGTGCATTTCTGTTCCGTTTTCAACAATACGAAGGGCCTACCAAATTCGATATGGTACAATTACCGAAGAAGGTGAGCAGCTAGTGCTACTAAATCCTTTAACTCGTCAAAATAATAGCGGAAATAATTATAATCTGCAATGGGACAAAACAAAGGAGGATAATAATAATAATCCTGATCTGGATCGTGACGCATTGGAAGAGATTTTGAGAAGACTTCCTATACCATCATTGACAAGGGCAAAGAGCGTTTGTAAAGTCTGGAATGCGACAATATCGGGCACCCATTTTAATGTTAGTAGCCAGACAGAGCATTTTGTGACTCAACAGAGCGACCATGGAATTGCTTTCTTCTGTGCCGCTCTCAATCAGTGGTTTCCAATGCCTTTACCGTGGAATGAAAAAATATGGGAAAGCAACAAGCGCTATGGCCCTTATCTCACCAACAAGCGCTATCGCACTTCTCTCTCCGAGCTTTACCTCTGTGCTGCAGCAGATGGACTATTTTTTTTTCATGATTTTTATGGTAAGCCTGTGATATTTGATCTTTTCACCAAACAGCACAGATTCTTGCCTCCTGCTGAAAAGCCGTTATACAGAAATGCTATTGAACTGATTGTCCAGGCTGATCACTTCGAAATTATAATAAACTTCAACAGGAAATTGCAAATCTACGATTCTAGGACTGATGAGTGGACGGCTATCACTAAAACATTTCAGCACTTTGGTTCTTATTTTCATCGTTGGAAGAGCACACTACACAATGGTATGGCCTACTTTACGACGGACTTTGGTCATCATCTGCTTTGTTATGACTTTGTTCACCGAGAGCTCCAATTTAAGGAGATTGACGGAGGGTTGCCTCCACAAATAGATTACGATGACACTCAAAATATTGAAAGGTCCTCTCTGCCTGTCTTAGTATCGTGTAATGAGAAGCTGATTTTGGTAAGCAGATTAGAGAAGAGAAGTGGGGAATCTAGAAAGATATGCGGTGCTTTCCCTTTTATCAAGCACACTTTGGTAGGGATATGGGAATTAGATTCAAGAGCAGCAAACAGTGAAAAATGGTCTCTCATTTCTGTTACTCCCCCAGATTTGTTGGAAGACACAGTCAAGTCATCTCAAGGAACAGATTTCATGGTTGCCGCTTCATCAGTTATAATTTGGCTTACTATTAAGGGAAGCAGGAATCTGTTGACCTTTAATTTGAGGTCCATGGAATGGAGTGTGTTGCCAGGCTGCACTAGTGCTGAAGATCAGGCTGATTGCACTCCAAGAAGAGCTATCTGTACACCCCTTTCGAATTTCTCCATCTTTGAATTTGTCCATAAATCCATCAGAGCCTATTGAATAAATAGGATACAATTCTGAAATAAAATTGAAGGATATTAGTTTGAGAGGGACTGTAGAGAGTTTATTAACGCAATCTGTAAGCAAGAGAGATAAGATTTCATCTTTCCAATAAGTTAGTAATTTAAAATCGTTTATTAAAAATAAAAAATATTCTTAAACTTTTATATCGAAATTTTTTTAATAATTATAGAGTTTAATAATTATGATTAAATTAATTATATACAATTCTTTTTAAAAAAACTGATCATTTAATTAAAATGTCTTATATATCTAGATAGTTGTAATATAACATGTAAGGACTAGACAAAATCCAATTTAGGTATAAGTAGGGTAGATGTTGACAAAGGTTAATGGATTTGTCTTCACACCTAATAATTGCATTGTTTTTATAAATTTTTAAGACTTTTTCAAGAATTTCAATTTGGATACTATTTTGAATTATTCCATTTAGTGGAAAAAAGTTTTCTAATGTTCTTTTAAGAAAAATATTAAAATTGAGTGGAAAAGCAATTTGGGAACTTCATCTTTTTCACTAAAAATGAATGTAAACACAATTTTGGAACTTCATCTTTTTCACTCAACAATTATTTTTTAGTATTCTCGCACAAAGAGATTTACTATATGAACTGATTTCTATATTTTAACTCAAAAACCGTAATAATGGATTTTTCCAATTGTGCGATATTATATTTATTAGGTATGCACCTAATTTCATAGCACACTTGAAAAAAGAATGGTCTTTCGAAATGCCTAAATATAATCAGCAATAGATTAAAGCCAACTATCAAAGTCATATTGGTAGATCATTCTATCTGATTCTAGACGATTAGAATATTGGAAATATTGTAGAGGTTCCAGCTGAATTAGGGATAGATAAAATTTATAATATTATATGTTTGTTATGGTCCCTATGACATAAGTTTCTAGAAATTGTATTTTAGAACATTTTAGAAAGCATAGATGTATTTACTTTAAAAGTGTGGCGAATCAATTTGATTTGGTGTAACAGAACATTTATAATGTCTTTGTGTTTATTCATGACTGATGAGTTTTTATTTCAATAATGTGCTGGTAATCCAATCGATCCACCCTTAACAAAGCAAATAAGAAAATCAATTTAGGGAGAATTGAGTTTTGCTAGAGTTATGTTAAGTCAACAGCCTTGATCCTCAGATGCTCTTGCATCAGAAGATATATAAATATGTTTTGATATATAAGGAAGGAAACAAAAAAAGATAAATCCATATAAACGCAGTGACAAGAGATACATAGAAAGACAAGAATGCTGGAAGAATACTAGCATATGAACTCCATTCAATGAAGCAGCGAACAAGAAAGGAATAATAAAACCACATACGTGATGGAGGAAGAGAGAATACTCCAATCATACAATGCGGCAAATGTTAAACAAAATAGAGTAGAAATAGAGTAGATTGATTCTCAAAACTTTAAATTTAAAAACTTTTTATATTAATGCCTTGATTTCAGATTTTACAGATTTGCCAAGAGCTGCCAAAATGCTCACACACTCGTATATATTTTTCTGCAGAAAATAGAGTATATTTTCAAGCTTCTTCATCAAAAATAGAGAAAAACATATCATTTTTAATACATTAAATATTGACTAGAAACCTCTAGAAAAGCATGGATTAAATCCGATTGGAAGAAAAGTAAGAGAAAAAATATAAAATAAAAATTGAGTTTAATGCAGTGGTTGTAGTTCAAAAAAGACTGGTCACATGATCACATGAATAAAATAATAGTCATGAGATCATGCGACAAAGGCAAACAAAAAAGGGCCCGGCAAGTAGAGTGGTTGCATGATCGCAAGGGGTGGGAAGGCTACCTTGCAATCATGCGCCAAGGCATAAAGTGCAGCCAGGTAGGTTGGGAAGGTGACCCTAAAAGTAGGGAAGATTAAAAATAATGCCCTACTCGCATCCACGTCTGCTAACAATACAAATATAATTGATAAACTATGACTATTAGAAAAAATACATCTCAGCACATATATATATATATATATATATATATATATATATATATATATATATATATTATATATATATATATATATATATATATATATATATATATATATATATATATATATTATATATATATATTATAT